>BMAW01018908.1:152034-209238 GCA_019974015.1 Nephila pilipes
TCTTTGTATCTACTATTAAGAGCACAAAGAAGTCTTACGAATCTTAGACGTCAACTCTAAATACATTATTCCTTTAGGGAGTAATAATTTTATTTTCAATAAAATGTAATATCTTGTTCTTGTAGCATCAGAAGAAATAGTTTGGAAATATACATATTTTATTGTTGCTAATTCAGCTCAGACTATTATTAACAGTACAAGCGATGTTAGCGCTAGTAATTAGAAATGGAAATGGAAGGTAGTATTATTCGTTTAGAGAGCTTCAGGGTAACATCTATGCAGTATACATATTAAATTATTCAAGTTTTTAAAAAGTGGGTGAAAGTATATCATACAACATGTATCATTTCCTCACTATGAGTGAAACCGCACTAATTAATCATCTCAAAGAATCCGTAAATTAGTGAATAGACTCTTAAATGTACTTCTTTTATTGTGATCCTTATAAAAAATTAGATGATTTTTATTTTATTAAAAGGAAAATAACAATAGAAGTCTAAAATATGACCTTTATATATATATATTATATATATATATATATATATATATATATGAATTAGTAACTTCCTTTCATAAAATTGCTTCCTATTTCCCCACGATATTTAAGAAAAATTCAATTGAAATAAATGTACTAGACTATTTATTTATCTTGTACAGTTTCTTGGTTTCGTAAGCGTACCATAAAATCTAGATTACTCAATTCATTTATTTCTTATGCGGTATTTTTTACTTACTACTTAGCAAACATCTAACCATTATCACAAAGTAGTTATAACAGAATTATTTGCTAAATTTTTATTTCAGCTTATAAATATTTTCATAAGTGTTTTTAGCTCTCATGTCTTAAATATGTTAAACATAAATACATGTCTATTCAAAATGAAACATCAAATTTCAAAATTCCATAGTTCTAATAACTGACACAGAATGAATGCTAAATTAATACATGAGTCCAAGGGAAATTTAGGTTCTTTTTATAAGTGCTCGATATATTCATTTATTTACATATAATATCAATTCAATATGTAAATTTCCCAAACGTGTTGTATGTAATGAATGATAATTTATTGGCTTAAGAATTCCATTGTTTAAGCACACATAAATTTTTAAGGAATGGTAGCGTAAACGTTTTATTTTTCACAAACTCAAACAAAATCTCGTATTCATATCAATTGTAGGTGGCCAGCTGTGTAAGTCAAGTCATCTGGTTCACTATGACCGATGTAATAGCGAGTATAAATTCGTGAGAGCTTCAAAACAGTTTGTGTGATAACTGTCTAGAAGAAGCATGCATGGTCATTTCTTTACAATACAAAACTCACCATAGTTTTTTTCTATATTTATGTGTATTACTTATGATTCTGTGTTCCAAATTTAAAATATGAAATTTTGAAACCTGATTATTTGTTTCGAATAGCCCTGTATATATATATATGTTACCTATTAAATTTTTATTTCAACAGCATTTGCAAGAAATTTGTAATTTAGATAATTATACTTTAGTGAAAATAAATATGTATTTTATTTTTAAAGGAATGTTTTCTATGGCTCTGCTGATTATGATTTAAAATAAACTTTTAATAAAATTGTTATTTTTAAAAATTTCACTACATTTATGTAGAAATAGTTATCTCTGTTACTTTCATACGTTATTTTTAACATTTTACCAGAATATTTTTACTTATGAGGGAAATTTATATGAATTGAAGGAAACGTGGATTTTTCTAATGTATTAAAAACTAAAATGTTTACTATATTTTATAATGGCATTATGTTACAATGTTTGAATTACTGAATTTTCTTTCAGCTTTTGATAAAGCTCGTCTGGACTTCCTTCTGAAGTTCTTTTTTTTTTGAAAAACAAAATATGCTTACAAAATTGTATGATATTTATGAATGACAAACTGGCTTGCCCCTCTTAGCTTACCTTTGCTTCACAGCTCTTATAAAGGTATGCAAAAATAGTCCAAAATGTTTCATTTTTCATTGCTGTTTGGAATCATAGGTAATACTGATTATTTTTGTTTGTTTATCATATGTTTATGATATGAGAATATTTGGTGGACATATTATTAATTGTTTTAAGATATAATAATATGAATGTCATTAAGGTGAGTCAACATACATAAACACAGACAACTTGTTATGCTTCTAAAAGATGTTCATTAAAGATTGGCAAGTAGGTTTACGTTATGTTGACCATAGCTCTGTATAACAATATGAAGGCAAGAATAAAATCTACAAAACGATTACCATTTTAAAAGGTTGTTTGTAATTAGAACTTTAATTTAAATAATAGATTATTATAGATTTTCATCGTTAATGATCAATCGTTAATGATTTTCATCGTTAATCTGAATGATTTAGGAGGGATTTGAAAGAGAGTATTTATATATGAACAAATATATGATTTGTCAACAAGTGATAAGGGTAAGATTCTTTGTCATTCGAGTGATTCTCATAGTTTGTCCAATAAATTTGTTTTATGCGCTAATAACTTTTATTATCGTAGTCAATTAAATAAAAAAAAAACTTATTTTCCGTATGTTTTAAGTTAAATAAAACACAATGCACTAACAGGATAACTACGTAAGAATTAACATTTATATAAAAACATATTGATTTTATTTATTGCATGTTGTACAGTATAGAAGCAATATAGAACACAAATTAATACCGCATATGAAACATTTTATAACTAAAAAATGCTACTTAATAAAAGTAATAATTTTAATTAAGTAATATAATATTAATAAAAGGTAGAAACTACAATGAAAAAGAAAAAAAAATTATTTGTTATCACATTTGAAAGATAATGCACAAAAATAAACTTATTGGAGAATAGATTAATGAAATATAAAACACACACATACACATGCACACACACACACACACACACACACACACACACATATATATATATATATATATAAACATATTTATCTGTAAGACAATTTTCAATTGTTGTTATAAATATTAAGAAACACGAAGCAACTAATGAACAATTAATAAATAAAACAATAACTTATGGGGCTACTTTTAAACTAGTTTCTAAAATGAAACATAAATTATTAAATTTATGCTATTTAGGAATGGTGAATTTAGATATGTTTTACTGAAAAGCTATTTTTCTCTGCTTATCAATAGAATGTGGGCTTCCTCCAAAGTAAAAGGTGTTCTTTTAGTTGAATTCAAAATCAACACATTTCTTCTTATAAATTCAGAAAACAGTTTTGTAGAACATTTGAACACACCGTCTTCTTTTTTAAGCATCTAAAAAGACATAGAAAGAAATAGTTTCAATAGAAGCAGGATCTTTGAATTTAATTCCAATTGTAATTAGTTTGCTTTAGGATTATTTCGCCCGTTCACCATTATTTACTTACATTAACGAATTAATGAATAAAGAATCCTTTTCTTCCAAGTTTTCTTCTTATACATGTCTTGATCCGCTTCTTCAAGACATATATAAAAACATTTGAAAGGGAAAGAAATGGGAGAATTTCGAAACCGAGAAGAGGGAAATTATTTTAATGAATATAACTAGTAGAATAGAATTGAATTTTGTTTGTATAATTCATTAACAACAACATAAGTAAATGTTTTAAGGGACATTTAATTAATCAATATTGCCAGTTTTATTTTTATTTATATAAACGAAAGATCTAAAGGGAAATATTTGTTAAGGCAATAGTAAATATGTGCTGAGAATGAATAGAAAAAAATATTTTCTTATAAATGTTTATGGATTCGTTTTCTAATTTAACTTTTTAGAAAATTTTTAAAAGCAATATATATTTTAAAGCAACTTTTAGATCATTTTTAAATATCTCTGTTCTGATTAAATCTTTTGTAGTTATCATACTGCAGATATATGTAATGCTTAGTTTAATTACACGTGTTTATAACTTTACTCAGTTGTAAAGAAAGGTTAATATAACCATTAAAATATATAAGATAATAAATGAGAATTCTTAGAAATATTTGAATTTTCAAGACAATTTTTTCATTAAAAAATATCAACAGATCGTCTCGTTGGATTCATTTCAAGCAAAAAATAATTCACTTCTTTATTATGAAATGTTGTTTGATAATTAGCATAAATTGATTAATTCAATAAAATCACCTATTTTTCCTAAATTTTTCAAGCATTAATTATCTAAAAAGAGGAAAATAATTTAAACATATGTTGTTCTAGGTCATTTATTTTTTAAAGTTTTAAATGTAAAGTAAAACATGCATTGAATACATAATTTCCTTAAACATAGTTATAATTGCAACACAAATTTTAAATGCGACATTTTAAAGATATAAAAAAGTGGTAATGATACAATGAACTCAATTGAAAAATTGAACATAATTGTATAAAATCATTACATGGTGAGGTAAGAAATGGAGGAAGTTCATTGATATTTATTACATTAATCGCTTATAGTTACTTTGTAGCACAATTATACGTGTTTGACAAATTACTTTAAGCAAAAAAAAAAAAAAAAACAGTATTTTCATACCCTTGCTAAATGTAATTTGTTTGAGAATATCTTATAACCAAAAAAAGTTAAAGAGTATCAAGAGCAACATGAAACTGCATTTTTCATTCATTTAAGTTTTATGTATCCTCCACAAATGTTGAGTATTGATTACTTGAAAGTTTTTGGAAAGTAAAGAATTAATCATAGCTTATTTTCTTTTAATTTTTAAAATTTGTAGAATACATAAATATTAAATGTAAATGAAATATCCAAAGAATATTTAACAAATAATCTTTGAACATCAATAACTATAAAGAAACATTTTAGTCTCTTTTAAAACGTTTATTGACTCACTATTATCTATGATATATTTGCATAGAAGAATAGAACGAGAGAGTATATTAGATAAGTTATTCTAAGATCATAAACGAATTTGAAAATAATAAACGAAATATAATGCGTGAAAGCTTATAAATCAGAGAATTAATCCATAAAAATAACTACATCTATAGATTATAAGAAGCGACAATAAGATAATTTGAAAAATTATTTTGGAACAAAATAATGCGTAAGGGACATAATAAGCTTTCTTCTTTTGAGGAGAAATTTTAAACTTTTGTAATTTTAAAAAAAACTATGACGTAATAGTATGATGTATATAAATAGAATTTAAGTAACTAAATAGAATAAAGAAAGATATTTGTTAAATACATCTTGCTTCCAAGAAATCGATTGTATTCAGCTTTAACCCGTTTGCTCCCAACGTATCACAGGCGATACTCTCGTGTTGGCTCTCCTGTGCCCAGCGTATCACGGGCGATACGCTCCATGAGTGCTTTCTACGGCCCAGCGCATCAATAGAGATACGCTCGATAAGAACGTTTTATTTGATTTCCTTAATGTTACTATAGGGCGTTATAATACCCCGAAATCTATATAGATAGATTATTTGGAGTGTTGACCTTGGTGATATGGGCTTGGATTTCACTTTTGACTACCAGGAGGGGGGGAGTAATTGTTAAATGTACCTGCTGCGACGTGGCTCTTTAAATGTAATAACATGATTTAAAGGGTGTACTTGCATTCAGTTAATTTTTTTCTTCTTGCTTCTTAGAAGTTCGAAGGGTAATTTATAGCCCCTTTATTTGGGTTAGGGCTTTTAGTAGCAGATGTTCTCATCTGTTCGTTTCATTTGGTCGGTTTTCATTTGAAGCGACAGTCATGACGAAAAGACAGTATTTATCTGATACTGAGATTTTCAAAATAATAAATGAATCTGACAGTAATGTTAGTGAAAATAATCCAAATTTGTACATAGACATTAAAATAAAAGAAAGGGGAGGGTCTAAGATGTGTTCTTTGCTCAAAATCTTGCGTGAAGAGTCGAAATATGTGTGCAAGACATGTGACGTTGTACTACGCATTGATTTTTTTTTTATAAATATACCATACAGCAAAATAAGATTTATCTTTTATATCTATATATTCCATATAATGGTACATCATTACACCATGAAATTTATGTAACATATGTAAATATATTTTGTATTTTCTTAAAAGTATGATTTTTTATGTAATTTTATGTATAAAATATACAATTTTCGATTAATTTCTTTTTTTCTTTTGTATTTATTAATTTTAATGCATTTTAAATAATATATGTAAATACCAAAATATTTTAATAAATAGCCGATTTTAGAGGAATTTGTTTCATGAATTAGGCTTAGTATCTAAAATCGTCTGAGCACAACATAACACTCCGCGGTAAGAAGCCGCGGGCCCAGATAAGCACTTCTTTTTTCGTTCTCCGGCAGCTAAAGGGCTAGAACTTAAAACAAAGTTGAAATATTAAACATGCAAAACATACAAAAATTCGATTTTGAATCTTCTCTTTTATTTTATTTATTTTTTTCGCTGTATTATTCTTAATTTAAATATAATCTTTAATTCAGCACATCTTAAGAAAAAATCTAAAAAGTATAATGGAATATTTATGAATATAATAATTCAAAGAAACAGTACTTTCGTTTTTACTCTTACAATTTTTGTTCATTGTTCTCGTGTATCAACTAAGCAGAAAAATTTATATGACGCTGTTATTGCACCACAACCTGAATAGTATTGAAATATAAGCAACAATTTAAAAATGTATTACTTCGAAAATCTTGAAACAATAGACGATTTATTTAGTTTTAGTCTCCAATTAGAGCACTTCATCTAAAATTTATTTACCCCAACCGATTCTACTTCTTGTTTTGTTTTTTAATTTTATTTGTTTAAAAATTCTTTCGAGGGTAGTTACGTAGCTATATTTGAACTTGCATTTCCTTGAATTTTGATTTGTTCTCTATAGCCACTGACATTCTTTAAATTCTTTGAATTTCGCTTATGATGAGCAAGACTTTTGTAATGATTTTCAAGTCCTTGCTTACTGGTTTAATTTAAATAGATTTCAACTGAAAGAGTACTTAATATTAGAGCTACCAATATTTGGAACAAACTACAATGTCTGTAATTTCTGATTTTTTCATCAACATGAAATCGAGAGTAAATGCTAGATTTTAACAGTAAATATTGTTATAAAAAGTTAAGATAAATTGTTTAAGGCAATTTAATGTACATACAATATTTTAATAATAAACGTTTACATAGCGGAAAATAAAATACCTTTGTATTCAGGAAAAATAAATGAAAATTTTATTCTTTTTCTTTACTATGTTTTTTTTTTTTTTTTTTTTGTTTTTTTTGGAAATTTAATCCATACAGAGATTTCAAACATCAAAGAACAATGGGAGAACAGTGAAAATGTAACAACACATCCCAAGAATAAAGGGACGAAGAGAAGGTAGGCATCCACAATCAGTCCATGAAGTCTCTTGCCTCCCAATACAGTCTAAGATTATCTCTATTCCTGTGCAACGCTGTCTTGTCCCGTACAATCATAAGATGGTCGGACTTCTTTATTCCTGTTTTACATATTGGACATATGTTGGTGTCGAGAACACTTATCTTATTGAGTTGCTCTGTAAGGCAATCAACCTGTCTTTAATCTGAATTGGGCAATTACTTCTTTTCTTGGTCTTAAGTTGTTGGTGTTTTGGATCTGATGCAATTTTTATCTTTACATGTAACATTTAAATTATCTCTGTAGTTTTCAATGTGTTTGTGGACATATTTTCTTAAGGAATCTGGGGGAATTAGATTTTAATCGCTTATTTCCTGGTTTCTCCTTTTTGCCAGTTCACCTCTTCATTTCCATATATATCCACGTGGGAAGGTAAACATTGCATTACAATTTAAATATTTTTATCTTTTAATATGTATATCTTTCTCAATATACGTTTCAGAATGGTGGTTTTTCGTGATTCATAAAATCGAACGTCATACCTCAACGAATCAAAATCGAACAATATAACCTAAGTCATACGAACCTCCTGGGTGGTCCTAAATGTGAAACGGCTGTAGGCATTATGAGATCTCATCTCAAATTTTATTCTTGTTGAGAATTTATTTCTGATTGTATAATTTTTAACTCCTGATTTGCAGAAAAAAAGTTTGATACTCCTCTGTTTTGTCGTTTATCACAAACATATTTTTCACAAATATATGAGCACACCTATTCGCTTTGTTTTCAGTATCATGATCGTTTGCAACGTTGAACAATTGTAGTTTTATAAAAGCGAGGTAGGCATGTAGGTAGTTCTTATGATAAACAATGTGACAATACGAATTAATTAATAAGGTTTAAATAAAGGATCATCAAGAAATTTGCGATGATTTACATGCTGTAAATAAAATCCAGGAATTTGTAGTTATAATTTATAGAATTTGTAAAAATTTAAAAAGTCATATATGTGTGTAACATTTGTTTCCCTAAAAAGAAATATTAGTTTATAACGACATATTCACCAAGAAACCCAGTTTTGTACCCTAAAGGGTATATTTGTCCCATTAAACCCGCGATCAACGACGAAGCAAATTTTGTCCCATTTTACGCCTATTTTTGATCCGTCGTTGGTCGCCGGTTGTTGAGAATACCACAAACACTTAACGCTTTTCTTTAACAATGAAAAATTTAAGTCAATTGTGCTACATATTTTTATTCTTTGATGTTTATTCAATTATACAAATAAAATTATTTAATTTATTGCATACGAATGAGACTAATATTGATATAAACTAAACCTACAACATTTTCATTTTAAAATACATAACTTTACAATTTTTTTCACAAAACACATGTAAAACATATCTCAAAATTAAAATTATTTTTTAATTAATGTTAAGAGCAGTAGAAAGTAGAAAACATTATTTTTATCTTTTTTCTAAACATTCAAAGCACACTATATTTGTATGTCTTAAGCACATATTTTTCTTACAACGAATGCAAAATCAGTCAGTTTTACAATTTTCCCCTGCGGACAAACAAAGTAGTGCCCCTTTTTTTGTGGATCAATATTTTTTCATTATTTTCTGATTCAACAAGGTTTCTCTTTAGTTTTCTTTTCATATTCGGGAGTTCTGATCTCATATCATACTGCAGCTGCACAAGATCCATTCCAATCTCCTCTAATATTCTTGAATGTGTCCTTTTTGATTGAGGAATATCCGAAAGATGAATAATGGAAGCATTAATTCCTGCTGTGTTACGAAGATGATAAAATATTCTCAGTGGCCAACGATTACATATTAGTCATACATCATATAAACTGCATATTTGATCAGTGATATCAATACGGCCTTTAATCATATTGTAAGAATTCAAAATTTCAGGTTTCAACACTCCAAGTTTGGTTTCTATTAAAGTGTCGTCTTTTGGATGCCTTATAGAGATAAGTAGAATGCTTTTCACCTTTTTCCTACCATAAGAAACTTAATGTTATCAGGATGTTATGATTCAAACCAAAAGTGGGTGTCCCAGACTTTTGTTCGCTGATGAAAAATAAGGGTATCTTACTTTTTTTTTTTCTTTTTCAGAGAGTGCCAACTATTGTTAATTGCTTTTTTAACAATTCTTCAGCCAGTAGTAAACTAATATACCATTTGTCATAAGAAATATTATATCCTGAACTATATAATGGTTAATATAAATGCATTATAGCATCAAATGTACTATAGGAAAACTCATACTGACCTTTTGACTGAGTCCCAACATGTAAAAAAGATTTTTAATTTTTGAAAGAACAAAAATGTAAAAAGATTTTGAATCACATAAGGCAAATAATTGAAATCCATATTTTCCAGGTTCTTGTGGCATATATTGAAGGACAGTGACCATTAAATCTTAGTAACTGTTCATCGATAGTGACGTGTTCATTTACTGAATGATATTTTGAACAATCTTCACTAAATTTTGAAAATATACTTTTGATATGAGTAAATTTTGACTTACATCCTTCTTGATTCCCTATCTGACGAACCATCAAACCTTAAACAGCGCAACAAAAAGGAAAATCGTTTGTAATTGATAGATTTATAAAATATATTAATACCTAAATGTGAAATATTCTATAAATCATTCAAGTTTCTATAACTTGATTCCGTAATAATTAATAACCCTATGAAGGCATTAATCTCAGTCTCATCTTTTTTTTACATTCTCTTTCTGTAGAATATTTTGTTTGATTATTTTCAATGCACAATTTAGTGTATTTAATAATTTCTTGCTTTATATCATTTGAAATAAATAGTCTATACAATTCCAAAGGTGTCTTACAAGTTTTGACAGACCCTTTTGCTCCTAATAAATGAATAACAATATTCTTGGAACGAGTGCTTAACGACGCGTATTACCTTTACTCTTATACTATTTTGTATTTCCATCTTTTCACAAGTAATAGGAATTGCTTTATATCAATTCATTTCTTGTTTCTTGAACTCTTGTTCCGAATCCATGAAATGATCGGATTGTTCAATATGATGCTCTTTTTCATCTGAACTTACAATAAAGTCTACTTACAATAAAGTTTCTGTCTACGAAAGCATTATGTTTACCTTTAGAATCAATCGATACAGTGTGCAAAGCATGACGGAGTCGCTATTGCATCCTCTTCCATGGAGTGTTTACCATATTTTCTGAAAAGTGTTTAAAAACATTGTAACTCAAATATATAATACAATTATTTTAAATTAGTATATCATTTTTATAAATATTTATATAAAAATAGCCATGTATATTAATATATTTGAAAAAATATAAGCGGGTAGATTAAAACTTACCTTATTTAAGATGCTCCAAGTACGAAAATGTAACTTTAATCGGTCGCGGGGTGTTCTCAGAACCTCAGATAAACTTCCGAAGGTCTTTACGTTCAATCGTTCAAGCCAGAATGACTCCATCAGAGCTGAAGGTTCAATGACCTAAAATGTGCGTCTAAAGAAAATATCGTGGCTCTGCGCATCCTTCTTGGAATCATGGGAGGTTTTTCTTGTTGCTAGGGTGTACGAAACTCCCCGTGTGCCTGAGCCCGGGTTAAGCCGAACCCCAAAGAGTCAATTTATCTTCAGATCATAGGAACTGTAGAATTTATTTGAAACGGTGTTTCGATGGTTTCACTGAATACGGTAGAATTCCAATGTTTTAATCATTAGTCGTTCTAGTCTAGAACAATACATTAATCCTCTTATTTTTCCTAGCACAATATTAACTTCAAAGGAAATGTCTCAAGTGTGAGTGGATCTAATTTTATTTGGATTCAAGCCATTTTAAAGTTATATTTTTGAATGTGCATCAATGTGGATTCCGAAAAAGGTTCACACCAATATGAAGCCTTATTTTCTAAAATATGTTTCTTAGTATAAGGCGTATATACATTTTTTCTTTCAATATTTTCAGAGGTATACCAAGAGGTAATAGAAGTTTCATCAAGAATTTACAATTGAATTTCAACAGGAGAATGCAGATCGTCTGAAGAGCCAACAATATGTTTCTTGGAATTTTCATCCATCCATTCTTCTGGAGAATCCGAGCTTTGTTCAGTAATTTAGCTTTCAAAAAGAATTTTGATGTCTAAATCGATAGGTTCATCATCAGTACTGATATTTTCCTAGTGCTGATAGTAAAAAGCTCAAAATGCATCATTATTTGTTTCTTTTGAATGAATATGGAAATAAATACTGTTATACACGTGCAATTGTCAATACTTGAAACTATATTATTAAGTCCCATTCATCTATATTTGGAAGAGAAAAAATAAATCGGTGATGAAAAATTAGAAATTTTTCAATAATAGGTGGTTCAAATTTTTATTGTAGTCGTTTTGATCACATTAATCGTTCTAGGTGAAGCATTAATATACACTCTTGCTACACAATACTGAAAAAATTATTGTTTTGCATTTAAAAATCTCAAAATTATAATAAACATCATGAAAATTCAGTGAGCTGACATAAACGTTTTGCGAACAACCACTTTTCAACCACAAAGATACTTTTCAAAGTACCTTTGAGGTTAAAAGGACCATTTTGGTCATTTTAGTGTTAACAGACACTAAAATTTTATTTTATCTGATATGAGTTATTTTGTTTTTCAAGAAATATATTATGTTGAACAAATTAAATTTATTTTATAAAATGATTCAGTTTTTATATATTTATTGATAAAATATTTAATAAATACGATTATGTGCTGAATTCTTAAAGATTGGAATTACTCATTAAATTAGGAAAAGTATTTTTAAAGTCATTAAAGTATGCTTTTTTTTTCGAAATACATGCTGGTATTTGTTAAACATTTGTTTTTCTAATACAGGATTTGTAATAATTGTATTATTATTAAATCTGGAGCATATGAATTTTTTTTATTTACTGCTGACTCTTTTAGACTGATTGGGATTATTAATGAACAAATTTTGTTTATAAATCAATACTAAAATGATTATTAATAAAATATTTTTGATAAGCTCAACTAATTAATGTGGTAACAATATCAAATGCTGTGTTGATCCTGAAGCTGGAATTTTTTATGAATCCAATTTTATCCCTGCCATTATAAATATATAAGCATAGTTTTTCACTTCACTGCAGAGCAAAATATATTAAATCTTGAATACTTACTATTTTGTATTATAAGAAAACTTTAGAATTTAAGACCATTAAACGTTTGTTCCATACAATCATAATTGATTATTTAAAATCCCACATGTCTCTGATTATGCATATCAATTTCAATTTTAATTCATGAAAGCAGTTTTGAATAATAGACTGGATTATCTTTAAGCTGATCAAAATACCTTTGACAGGAGGAAAGGATGAGGACTTAAATCAAGTACACTTCAAAAATAAGAGATTCTTTTTTCAGTAGATACATTTTCTACAAATTAAGAGAAAATAAACTATTATATTTTTCTTGATGTAGACAATTGTTATTTTAGATTTAAATATTAATAAATTTATATTTCAAATAAAAAACGAGACTGCATTTTTTGTATTTATTTATATGACTACAATTAATTACTGTTTTGTTATGACTGAAAGGCAGATTGAAGTTCAAACAATTTCAATAAGCCTTGAAGTAAACAGAAATGCCAAATGAATGATACAATATATAATCCATTTCTTCAATTAAAATGTCATATCCTATTATATAAATTACTTTGTTTTTGCTTAAAATTTCGTAAAAAAATGCAACCTTTTTTCTTAAATATACTCTGATACTTCAAAAAATTACTTATTCTATAAATAAATTAAAATTACTATAGTCAGTATTGATAAATTCAAAATCCTAGAATTAGTTTTGATTTAATACTGTTTCAGAGTACTATGCTGTTATTAAAAAATTACTACGGGCGAGATGGAAATATTGAATATTTACGCAATTTTACGTCAGTTGCGTACATATAATCAAAAGTAAATACAATTATTTCTTAATGATGTTATGATTTTCACAATACTAAACATCACTTTAAAACCAAAAAAAAATCACTATTTAAATAAGTTACGCAAATATGAATTTCTAATAATATTGATAATAATTATATTATCAATTGGATTCAGCTTGAAAATTAACGCGTTTCGTGTTGAGTGCCATTCATAACCTTCCTTCCCGGTAAGCTGTCTACAGTCCTCTGGTCTTACAACCTTGATTTATATATTAAATATATATAAGAAAATCGTAATTTAACTTGAATAAATAAATCCACTTTTTTAATTTCATATGTCTTAAGAATCTTTCCATTCTTAAAAAAAGGTAATTTAATTACTTCAATCACAATTTTATTATCTACGTATATTTTTAATACGAATATTGAGTATTTCAAAAATCAATTTGTAGATAAATAACATTCGTAAAAGAATCAAAATTCTTAAACTATTTCCTAAAAGAATAACTAATATAATTTCACTCAAATGGAATGATTAAAATAAATAAAAATATCAATTTTCAAAGAAAAAAATTATAACTTTTTATTTGATTACAATATCTTATATTTCGCACTGAAAATTCTTGTCCTCTGATTATAAACAACAATTGTTTTGCTTGATCATAAAACCTTTTTAAATCATGTTTTTAAGTAAAATTTAACATTTAATAACTGATACATATAATAAATGAGGTAAATGTTTTTAATTAAAAACTTTTATTCAAGTTAAATAAATTCAATTTATTTCTATTTGCTAATATGATTCCCTTACAGTGCAGTACTCAATATTTTATTATAGCCTGATTTTTACTTTATGTTCATCAAATTTCAATTTATTACCTTTTCCCTAAAAATGTTATTTAGTTTTAGAAATAATTTAAATAATTAACACATTTTTCATTTAGTTATAATAAGTGAACAAAAGCACATTTTCATCCATTTTTAATTTCAAGTAATGAAAGAAATTAGATATTCATTATAATCAGGTTATGCCAAACCAAAAATACAAAGATAAAAATTGAAAACTAAAAATGTCAATCATATCACAAATTTAAATGAAAATGAAAAACTTATATTCAAGAGAAAGGGTATTAAAATAAATAGACGAAAACCATATATATATAAAAAAGTCTTAAAGTTGAAACTTTTTATATACCAAAAATTTTGAAGAAAAAACAAATAATTAGATTAACTTCGTATATAAAGTTTTAACAGGTTTTAGAATATTACGATGGGTTATTCTAGGATTATTGGCTAAACTATCTCCATCTTTTTAAAAATAGTTGCAAAATCAAAAACACTATTGAAAATTATATTTTTTATCCATCCATCCATCCATATATATATATATATATATATATGTGTTTGTGAAACATAGAGTAAATGTATGGAGTAACAGTACATTCTGAATGCTTTATAGTACATTTTTTTAAATCTATGGTCTTAAAGGTTTATATTTTAAAATTTTTTATTGAAGATCCTTTTTAAGAAGGGAAGTTAGATACAAAGAAAGGAAGCTGACAACACACATTCTTGCGCAGCAAGAATAGGGAGAAAGGAGAAGAGAAGAGAACAGCCAATAAAGTGCGTCCATTACTTAACATTGCTTATATATGCCAAAAGAAGAAATTAATAGTTCTTCCGAATTATTAATTTGATGAAATATATAATATTTCCGCCCAAAGTGCGTCTTTACAAAGTTAATGTGACATCTGTAAATAATAAGCTCATTTAAGATGGTTGATAAATTTAGTTGGGTGTAAAAATTGAATGTTTGAAGAAGGGAAAGAAAGTTAAACAGAAGAAAAATGAATTATTACGTGTGTTCATCACACGCTCAAATACACACACACACACACATATATATATAGCTTAATAATACGCTTGTTTTAAAATCAAAATAATTTATATATTTATCATTATGTATAGTGCTTGCGAGTTGGTTTCATTTTAATTTTCTAACAGTCTAGCCATTGCTACTTATTATTTTAAATAAGTAACTATTTATTATTTGAAATTAGTCCTACTGTCTGCAAGTTACTATGATGCACAGGGTTAATTACTTTTTTTCCGTCATATGAGTTGTCGAATCTTACTGAATGTCAGAAAAGATAAATTGCAAGAGCTCGCTTTGTATACGCATATGTTATCATAATTGTTAATATTGTGGATATTTCTCGAGTTACAATTTCGAATGTCATGAGAGCATGTCACGTATAAAGAAAAATAAACTCCGCACGCACGTCTGTGGGCGAAAATGAAATCTGACTGAGAGGGACTGTAGTATATTTAAGTGGTTTTTCATACCCAAAAATATAAAAACTGCTACCAAAGTGATAGAAGAGCTAATTAAGCATCTGCAGATTTTCATATCAACAATTTCCATTAAACGAGAGATGCACAGACAATAAATCTCATTGTAACAATTCAAAATCCACGGGTCACAGATGTGAATGCTAAATGTCGTCTCAAGTGGTAAAGCAAGTATTTTCACGTTCTTCAAAGACTTATCAAAAGATGCATGAAATAAAGTAATGTTAAAAAAGTAAGCATATTGTTTTCTACAACTGGAGGTGTTAACGTCTGGAGAACGCCTGCACAAGCACTTAATCCCGATTGCCTTGTTCCAACTGTGAAACATGAAATCTGCCTTTTTATATTTTTGCAACAAACCCATGGTTTTATTCAGGCTCTATGTTAAGCCTAAAAATCCGAGTAATTAAACAGAGCATATTTAACGTCAACGTCAACCAAGCCAAACACACTCCAGGGGATAATCTGTATATGCATGGGAAGACGCCAACTTCCAGTATGATAATTGTCCAACCCATACAGCTAGACTCTTTCAGACATTCTTTAAGGAACATGAAAATGAAATCACACATCTCTCTTGACTGTCGCAATCCCAGTTGCTCTATATTGTTGAGCTCTATATGGTTTGCTTAATTAAGCAGAGTCATTCTCCTCTCTCTCTCCCTCAGCCGTGTTCTTTACCACTATCTTATCTCTTTTAGCATTTGTACACGAGGAATTTCATAATATTTTTTAAAAATTTTTACTTATGTGTTTTGTGCAACTGTATTCAATACCGTATTCAGAGCAGATACATTCTGCAAACAGTATTGGAATATTCATACATCTAAATACTTTTTTCTAGTTTTTCTTAAATGTACAATTTAAGTTTATGTACAATTTTTATTTGAAAAGTAAACTATTGTAGTAAAAATGAAATTTTACACGTGTTTTGTGGAAATTTCAATCATGAGAACTTATAAATCAACAAATCGTTGTAAGATATTTTTTTAAAAGAAGTTCCATTCAAGTTGTTGAGTTGCAATCAATTTAACTGAAAAACTAGTGCTACGAAAATAAAATATCGAAATAAAGCAAAACAACCATACATATACAGCTATGGTTAAAATATCCTACTCAATTATCATTTACTACCCCGTTGCACGTAATCTGTTCACAGCGAGTTATAGTTAAAGGAAATATTTCACAAATTTTATCGTTCCTTTTATATTCTCCACAGTTCCACAACCTACCCAAATTTTTGAAAATTGTTAAAGGCATATTAGAGAATTTGCATAACTGTAAGCAACAGCTAATTTTCTACATTTATATCTATCACTATTTACTTAGCAATCTTTATTTGGATTATAATAATAATCCTAAAGTCATTTCGAATTAAAATAGGATAACAAACTCAGTAAAAGTATCATTCTAAATTGAGCACAAACTCTGTTATCATCTTATAATTGAGGTAATTATATATTCCAAATTTTTCTGCTGAGACAGTATTCATTTAGGTTTAGTCGAAATTCTGATGTAGCGTGACTAATTACTCTTTCTTTCTTGTAATATAAATGTGTGTTACGGGTCTTATGTTTCATGCTTATTGCCTTAGTCAGAACATCAAATTTGTATAAGTTAACCAATCTAGAATATTACAAAGCCTTATATAGATATAAAATCAAATAAAATTTTCTTAAATATAATCGTACAATTCAATACTTTGCATAAGTATTTAAAATCCAAGTAGAGAAATTGAAGAAAAGAGAAAAGAAGAGATTGCATTAAAAATGATGCTATATTTCGAAATGTTAGCACAGAAATACAGAAAAACTCTGAAATTTTAGTTTTAATATGAACACTAACAAATATTCAAAGACTAATAGGTTAGAAATTCATTTACTCAATGCATAGAGAAAGTAAATAAAATAAATACAAATTATTTAATCAACTCTTACTATACCTGTTTAAATATTTCTGGTTTCATTAAATTGCAGAATATTTTAAATTGAGCTTTTCTTATTCAAGATCATAGTCTTTGTTCAGACACCAACAAAAGATGCTTTGTGATTGTTCCCGAATACTTTTTTAAGGATTACTTAAGCACTCTATTCAAACATATAAAAGAAAATCATGTTCTTTAGAAAAGAAAAGGATATCGGAAATATTTTCAAAGGAAAGTTTTAGTTTACTTAAGCTTTGGATAAAGGAGAAATGTTTTATTTAGATCAAAATTAAATCGGAATTATTTTATCTATACCGAATTTTTTTTTGTTTATAGAAAGTTTCATCAATCTTAGTTTTTACTTTCTCTCATTTACAAATTAATAAACAAAAACTCCCTTCTTTCTTTTACATATTATACAAGTGACAATAATTTTAACCAAAAAATGAAACAGCATGTGTGTGTGTATATATATATATATATATATATATATATATATAATAAAATGAAACTGAAATTAGTTTCAGTTATTTTATAAACAATTAATCTGATTTTGTGAATACACATAACTTATTAATGATTCGTAGCTGTCATTCTGTGAATAGACAAAATTACAAAATAAAGTATTTTATGTAAAGAAAAAGGTGTAGTAAATTCCAAACCTTATCTTAAAACAAAAACCGATATAGATTAATTATTAATTTCAGATTACTCTTAAGTTATTAGTTTCAGAACTCAATTGATTTTTCGAAGCATTTAAAAATTAATTAATTATATTTGATTATTTGTTTTAATTAATGAACCTAACTCAGACGTTGTTGGAAATAGAAACTTGATACGAAATTGCAAATAAATAATTTTGAAATTAGTTCACTACAGAATTTTGTGAGCCTTAAGATGGATGTAATAATGCAGTACAACTAAATATATCAAACTGCTTTTTAAGAATCCGAACCTTTAAGCCCTTATTTATATTGTAAATCATATAACACAACTTAATTAAGAAAAAAGCTCAACATATTTATTACGAGAACAAAAATTTGATTTTGATCTTTGACAGTGGTGCTTTACCTTTTCTTCCATTCATAAAACTTATATTAATAACTTTTGTTACTGAATTAAAAAAATTAATAAATAAATTTAACTTATTTATAGTTCTAGAAAAGGACTTTCGGAAGTTCTTTACAAGAAATATTTATTTAATTGTAAGTATGTTTTATACATTAGTGTATCCAGGAAAAATGAGAAATTTAAGTAATCATAAAAAAAACGGTTTCTACAAATGTTCTATGTATTACTGGCATCAGTTTTCATCAAAGATATTACATTTTGAGTTACATTTAAGAATTTGTGTGTGTGAAAAGGAATTATTTTTCTAATTTTAACGCTAATTTAATGTGTTAATTTATTTGCTTTCATTATACATTGGCTATATATATATATATATATACTGGTGTGCAAAAATTACTCAAAAAATTAGCATTTCAGAGGGAAGGAAGAGGCAAAGTTGACTAAAAGACCAATCAGGGAATTAACTACGGTGAAGTATGGTAACTCATGTGAGCAGATATGCAGCTGGACGTTATGCCGGAGTATAGGAGCGAGATAAAGAATGCCAGTGATGCAAGCTCAGTATTTCTGGGAAAGTGATTAGACAACGTATGTCAGTTTAAACGACGTCTTGATACTGCCTTAGCGTAAAATATCAAACTTTCAATCTGCTAGACGACATCGGGATGACCCGAGGCTAAATCATTGGAAAGATAGAGGAAGGTCGAAGTGGGAGATGAGTGGCTGCGGATTTCGGGAAAACCCACAGCATTGTTTCACGACGTCGAATAGAATTTCAAACTACAGAAACAACTGTAAGACGGTTCATAGTGGACATCCACAAGAAAATACGCCAGCGGACTACCAGTACATTGTCCTTCTTAAAAAAGGAACAGGCGGCAGAAACAATAAAATTGCTAGACACAAGACGCAGGCGATTGGATGACCAATATCACGTTTTACCGTAGCTAAGAGGCTGCACAATGGTGGTATGTTTGTACGGTGTGCTCCTTTAAATCTTGCTCATAAGAGAAAGCGTTTTCTGTGATGTCGGGAATTTTACACAAAATCAATAGGATGGAGTACTATGTGCGAATTAGAGCAGGATTAGACTGAGTAGTGATTCAGGTCAAGTGCATAACTGTAGAGAGATGGAGCACCACAATAACTCCTCCAAAAACAACGAAAGAGATCAGTTGGGAGATCGAGATCTTCTGGTTTGAGGAGGAGGCATGCTTGGTTGCCGTACCCGACCTTCACATCTTCGAAGGAGGTCAGTCGCTATGATCTGCGGTTGTAACGATATTCCCCTTTCACATGTGTATCTTTTTAGTTGCTCTATGAGTCATCAGCAGCTTTTCATGGACAACTATTTGCCAGATCATCGCACAGTAGCTACCGAAGGGGTGTTGGATAATGAGGATTTTCAACGCATGGATTGCATTGCTAGATTACCGGATTTAAATCATATCGAACATGCATGGGACGATACAGGGAGGCGCTTAATAATACGTAACTTACCACCTGTATCGATTTCAGGGCTCCGATTGGAGGTATAAATCAAATGGTCTGCAATGCCTCAACAAACTATTCATAACCTCATGCTCAGCATAGCCAGACCACGAAATATCCATATTCCAGTAGAGAAGAACATTTCCCCAACTAAAGACTGTGTTTCTACCTGTATAGGAATATATGTACTGTGCATCCCTGACACCTGTAACATCGATGTTTTGGCTTTAATCACATTGTCCTCCATGCTACTTTATCAATAAAGTTCCTTTTTACCTTTTTATCCTTTTGATTTTTTCTTGGTAAGGTTTGCTTATATTACTCATGTTCTTAAGACTTGGGAATCTTATGGTATAATTTATGTTGATTTGGAAAGCTTTTCCACATCTTTATATATATATATATATATATATATATACATTTTAATATTAAAAAAACGATGCACCAAGAAAAAGTTGTCCGATAGAGACAAATATTGGCGAATAGGAAAATTATGTACAGAATGGAAAATGATTAAAATTTCAGAAAAATTAAAGGATTTGTTTCAGAGTTACATAATTACAAAGCAACGAAAGTATTGACCCAACTCTAACCTGGAATAAAGCTGTCACACGAGATGCCATATAATTATGAAACTCCCTGATGGTCTCCTGCGGTATTTTTTGCCAAATTTGCTCCAATTGTCGAACTAGGTCAACAACATTCACTGGTAGGTGCATTCACCTTCCCATTATATCCCAGAAATGCGCTATTAAAGAGAGATCTGGCTGGCGAAAAAAGTGTTTGACAATCTGTAAGACAGCTCATAGCGTTACGTGCAGTATGTGATCTGGTTTTATCTTGCTAAAAAATAAGGCCAGGGTACTGCAAAAGGAACAGTAGCTAAAAAGGTCTCAGAATGTCCTCGATATACCTCTGTGCTCTTAGTATGCCACTAATGACGACCAAAAGGGTCTGAGTATGAAGGGAAAGGGCATCCACAACCATAATTCCTGATTGAGTGAAAGCAGGATGGGCATGATGCCCAAGGAGTCTCCAGACACGTCTTCGATGATCGCCAGGACACAGTTAGAAGCAGGATTCGACTCTAAACACTATACGTACCCAGTAAGTCTCATCCAATCGGATCCAGCCAAGCACCACTATAATCTGGCTTGGCAGTGTGCGGGCGTGAGTTGCAGGTAGCGTAATGGACGGTACGAGCTTAGGTTTTTCTCTATTAGCCATCTGTGAATAGTGATGGTGGACACTCGTGAACGGTCTCACATCTTATGGTTGATAACTATGAATCAGGTGTTGTGACAGCTGATCTGACAGTCAATCTGTCCTGAATCATATTTTAAATTCAATGAATTTTTTATTTACTAGAAATAAACTTCTTTATTATAATAGCTTTTATTGATCTATGTGGAAGGGTGATATATTTACATTTTTTTTAATATTTGGCATTTTTTGTTTCTAAGTTTAACAGGACAATATGCCGAATGCATACGGACATTACTCGCCATCCGTACCTATAAGTATTGCATGTGTAAGAGCATACTCGATTACTACAATTTGTGTCCGATTTATAATTCAGTATAAAAATATCTAAGTATAATCATTCAAATGTAAAATAATTATTAGCACATAGAATATTTCAGGTTTGAGCAAGCAATTTATTTTATGAATTAAAAATTATTGAATGTGAAACTTTAAATTGAGAAAAGAAGGTCTCGGAAGCCTAGTGGTCATGTTTTCGGATTCGTGGCCGACGGTTATCGTTCAGTAGTGGGTTCGAGCCTTGGGCGTTAAAGATCCGCCTTGTAGCTGGGTCTGATGCATGTTAAATCTATCTGGGCCCAAAGGCTTTCTGTTGGCATGGTGTGGAGGTTAAGAGAGGGAGGTGTTATCTCAGCTGTCCTCCTTGACAGAGGTTTAAAATTACAATGTCCGTCGCCAATGGACTATCCTGTTGCTTCTAGTGCAAACTAAACTAAAACTAAAAATTAAACTAAAATGAGAAAAAAATTTCTATAAACTTGTTTGCTTCGAGAGAAAGAGAGAGAGAGAGAGAGAGAGTCCAGTAGAATACATTCCAAAAAACACAAAATGACTTTCTATTCCCAACGAAATAAACTCCAAGTATACGAAGAATAAGAATGAAGACCACTATTGATGCAAGGCTTAAATTGTCCAGTTGTACTATCGCGGAACTATTGAAATATTACGGACTGTAAACATGGATAAAAGATTAACAGGCTGAAACATAAGTAGAATGGAAAAAGAAAATGTGGATGATATCTATTTTAAATAATATCTGTTAAAATCGTGTTTTTACATTCAATTTCTAAAAGGAAAATTTAAGATTCCTATAAGAACTTATATGAAAGTTTCTAGTTTAGAATATTTCGAATATTCAGAGAGATCTTTAGAATTTTTAATTTAAACATTTTGAGTGTGTGATAGATATATGCTTCACATGCGATGTATTAAATAATGCTTTAAATTTGGTCTTTGTATGTATTTAAGAGTTTCTTGTTAAGATATATTATGAATTTTCAGTATACGATTTCATATTATTAGTATTAATATTTTGATTTGAGTATATCTATATTAAATGTTAAAAGCTTTTAAAATGTTTTGATTTTGCTAAAAATGTATCATAAGGGGAGTAAAATTATTTTTTAATATTTATATGAAAAATCCTTATTTTTCTAGAGTAGAGCACAAAAAAAAGTCTTTTAGATCTAGCAGAGGGTAGGTGATAGTGTAGAATCAACTTTGTGAGTATTTGAGATAAGAAAAGGTTTCACAGAATGTCCAAATTATGTAGAGGATTTCGCAAAGTTAGCTTTAACTTTATAATCGAGCTTTATAATAGCTTTATAATCGAGGATAAAAAAATGAAACTATTAGAGAGAATGAAGAAAGTTACAAAAAAAGGAAAATACTAAAAAGATATAAGTTGCAATAGTTTAAATTACAAAAACAATATGTGACTTAGATTAGTAAAATAAAAATTACAGGGTGCGGGAGTAATTTCAAATAACAAATCATGTATAGGTTTTGCGCCAACAACGCATAATAAAGGTACTATAATGCCACTTCTCCAAAATATAAAAGGGTCAAAACATGCAATTATTTTTAAAAGTATTCAGAAATAGTGCAAACCATGCAAAATTATTTAAAATTGAATGAGTTATATTTTTGATAGGATTTCTTCCTTAATTCAACGTTGTAGACAAAATCCTGAAGGACTCAGACAATAATTTTATTCTCATTGAAGAAATAATAATTTTTCTCAGCGTATTCAGGCACATGAAATAAGTACTTATTGTTCGAAATATTTCAGACAACTCAAAATTAACACCTTTCACAAATAAAAAATAATAGAAGCAAACCAAATTATAAATAGAGTAAATGATGCATGTAAAAAACGTTTTTCAATCAGTGGCCATTTTAGTTTCTCCTTGTGGCGTGACCGAAATTTTACATAAGTAAGAAAGTTTTAGATCCATTCAGAGAAGAAATAAACCTGTTATGAGATCTAAAGTTCTAGTTAAACTTCAACATAATAAAGCCAGTTATGTTATAAAAGCTGATATTGCCTATCACAAGAGTGTCAAAGCCAGTATGTTACAAACTGTACTCAGAGAAATTATCCAGTATATTAATATCATATTCCTCAAATACCACAAAAGCCTATTATTAAAATAAACGTTAGCCTTATCATCTACAAGGACGAAATAAGTCTCAACCACACAAATATCATTCGTTTTGTCAGAATCAGAATCAAGGTGCAAGAGAAATATCAGAATAAACTTGTCATTATGACGATTGTACACATGATGACTCAGTTGGTCAGAACAACAAACATTTAGAAATATCTGTACTAAAGGAAGATAAAGAACAATTATTACCATATTTTGTTGGTCAAGATTATTTTGCCAGGAAAGGAATATGATCTCATTACTTCCCTAAGGGTTTGCGACATAGGAATCAATAATTCCACAAAAATTTCTCTCCCAAAATATAGAAAAAAAACCTTCTGAAGGATACCCATCTCCAATTCATCAAACTTCTGGGTTTATTTCGAATGATTTAACTTAAAAGCTATTGAGATCAAGATGAAAATAAGAGAATTTGAAAGTGTTACGGAATTATAAGCTATTAAAATTAATATTTCGTATGGTTTACTTTTTTGAAGGAAAGGAATACTTTCCAATTCCAATTAGACATTCCTAGTTACCGTTTGCAATTTGGAGAACTCGCAATTTGGAGAACGCTTAAGTTATAAATTTTTTTAAATTAGATGTGATATCGATCTATTTAGGTCTGTTTGAAAGAAAAACAAATGTAATCGTATAAAGAAAAATTTGGAACTGTGAATAGAGAGTAATGGATGTCACTTTCTAGCTCGGAAAAACGCACTGTTTCTGAGGAGGAAAATTCACGACACAATTCAAAAGCATTTTCTCCATAGAATACTGAATCGAAAAGTTTAGGTTCTTTACTAGACAATTGTTCTAAGATTGTTAAAGAGGATCATTATAACGGGGGATGTATTAGACTCAAGCCTCAGAAGGTTGTACTCCCTTCTGAATTTCCAGTGGCCTTATGACCATATTGTACTTCACTTAAGAATAACAAAGAGTTTAAAACTCAGATAAACAGACTTTTAGAAGAAAATATTATTAAACTATCGCATAGCTCCTATGCCACTGCTGTAACTTTAGTTATGAAGAAAGATGAAGTTAAAAAAATATCAATGGGCATTGATCACAGAAAATTAAATCAAATTATTAAAATAGACTCAATGCCCCTTCCAATAATAGATGCCTTATCAGATCAGTTAACAAAAGCTCAATATCTTTCTGCATTAGATTTAATCCTAGGTTATTGGTATATTAAAGTTAATGACAGTTGTTTAGATTTTATGAATGGCTGAGGCTATGTTTTGGTTAGAAAAAGGCTTCTAATATATATTATATATATATTATATATATATATATATATATTTAAAGACAAATTTTAAATAAATATCAGATAAATTTTGCACAAAATTATTTTGGTGATATTATAATATATTCAGGTAATTTTGAAGATCATGTCCAAAATCTAAGGAAAATATTTACTATCAGTGAAAGCGAGAACATAATATTTAAAAATATAAGTATTACTTTGCGAAAACAAGAATTAAATTTTTAAGATATTAAGTTTCAAATGGACAGTGCTCTCCAAAATATATTAACATCCAAGTCATTAAGTGGTTGAATTCTCCAAAAAATGTAAAAGAACTTTAGAGATTTAAGGTAGCATCAATGCTCATCACAAGTTCATTAGTAATTATGAAGAATTAAGGTTACTCCTACAAGGTTGTTTAAAAAGGATGATACATGGGATTGGTCAGGAGAATGTTTGCAAGTTTTCCTATCTTTAAAGAATTATTTAATTTCCAAACCAATTCATTCAAATTAGAAATGTCATTTACATGTAGATGCACTGCAAGAAATTCTTGGATCGGTTTTGAAATAAAAACACCCTGATGGCTCATAATATCCCGTTTCTTTTGATTCTAGACAGTTATGTCCTTATGAAAGGAACTATGTCATCACGGAACTAAATTGCCTTACCATAGCAGGTGCACTAGACAAATAACATTATTTACATGGGAACTAGTTCAATATATATAGAGATCATGCTAATATTATATAGATTTAAAGAATGAATCATTTAAATGAAAGTTTATTTAGATAGTCACACTTAAATTATCTATGTTCGAATCTGAAATCAAATACAAAAAGGGGTGTTCTAATTTTGAAGCAGACATGCTATTTATCCTATTTCTTCCCACACTATCCAAATGACTGACTTACTACAAAAGGAAAAATTAACCGAACATCAAAATTAGATAATGTCAATGATCTGAAACGTATTAAAATAAATTATATCTGTACTATCAGTAAGAAAGACATCTTTAAAGTTGTTATTCCATTTTTTTAAGTTAAAGAACTACTTGAAAAAGCTCATAATGATTTGGGGCATCCAGTTGTTGAAGAATTCTGAGCTTAATATCAACTCAATATTGTTTGACACCGTTGGTCAGCTGGATAACTACAATTCCACTAAACAATATTTGCATGTTATCATTGATCATACGACAAGATACATATGGTCTTTCCCATCTAAAAAATCTTACAAAGGAAAAATATAGTAACTGTTTAAAATAGACTTTCAACAATCAAATCGCAAAAATCTTATTAAGTGATAGGGGAGTGCTGTGTTCACAGCATCAAGATTTAAAAATTTTTATTCACTAACAGAGTCATACAAGGATTAATAGCCTTCATCATTCACAAACCAATAGAAAGGTTGAAAGAATCAAACAATCTATCATTACCCGTTTAGAATGCAAAATAAATGAAACTTCTAAAATAATTCCCTGAACAAAGATTTTAGAGAAGAATACAATGACACTCCTTATTGAGTTATATCCTATCCACCTTCTTATTTAATGTATGGTAAACTACCATATAAATCTTAAATCGATAATTACACTTATCCATCTGTTCCTGAAGCAAGGGAAATTGATTTTTAACATACTTAGAACATTATACAAAGCCTAAAGTTTATTATGACTCACATTATCAGGCTTCAACATTTAATCAAAGAAATTTAGTGATGTTAGCAGAATTCACAAATACCCTAATACCAGAAAACTTAATCTATCGTATACTGAGCCTCACACAATTTTAAAATAATTATCCGATGTGACTTTAAAATTGATAAACTGAGTCTTTCAAATCACTAACAAGAATTATGATATTATTCATGCATCACGACTTAGAATGTTTCATTCAGTGCATGAATTTCAGTTAATAAATACCCAGCAGTAAGTTCCCTCCAATATATTTGTTTCCAATAAAGAGAGTCCCACAAATTCGCTATGATGCATTTATTTTTACACTTGAACATATTCCGTTTAAATGACACTTTTTTATAATATACTTTTAAATATCCTATTTTTGACAGAATAAAATTATCTCTTCATTATATTTGATTCAGTTATATTCTTTCGGGAGTGTGGAGAATCGCATTTTAATATTGTAGAATATATATTATTTTGAGTGTATATATGAAGTATCTATCATTTTTTTAAAGTTTTTTATGGCGTTTCTTATTTTGAAAATAGGAATTATCTATTTATTGAATTCTATTAGATAACCTATTTTGAGTGAATGAATAATTACATTTTGAATTTATTTATTAACATATTTTTGTGAGTTTGAATAATATTTGGTCATTATTACCCAATATCATTTTAGAAAATGTTTATAATTTGAATCTGAATGTTTATGTTCCAGTAATTAATATTACAAGACAGCAATCTGTATGTTTTTTGAAATGCTTGAAATTGTTACATTTGATGTAAATGAGATGTTCTATGAAGTAACATTAAAAAGAAACACTATATGTACGTTACTTCAAATGTTACAAGTGTTAAATTGAAACTCATATATTTTGAGTAATTGGACAATGATCTTTGAACTGTATTTGAGCTGTGACTATTCTATACAGTGAATATGTATAAAAGTATCACTATATAAGTAAATAATATTCAGTGTGAATGTGAATATATATTATTATTATAAAGATAACTCTACAATGTTGAATTTGAATATATGATATTATTTTGAGAATCTGCAAGCTGAATTCAAATGTTATAATGTTATATTGCTAGTTATTCCCATTTACTTATTTTTTTATCATGTTATGGCGCTTGGCGAAAATCACGAATTCATGAATTCCACGTATTTTTCTTGTTTAGTATTTTTTTACATTTATATTTTATGATGTGTTTTGTAATTCAAGAGTTTTGCTCAAAGGCCAAACTCTCTAAAATTCATTATACTTCTCTTCGAGAGGTTGTATCTGGAACTTGCGCACCTCCAGTAATATACTATTGAAAGGGGGATAAGTAATACAATTTCAATGAATAATCTTTCCTTTTAAAAACATTTCTTAAGATTCTAATCTTTCTGAAGGGCTATGATAACAGCCTTTTCAACGCCAAATGCCATGAGTAAGAATTTTGGAAAGTGGTTATAAAATCATGTTCATGACAGGTTTTACATAGCGTGTGAAAATCTTCAAATAATAGTACTATTTCTTCTCCATCTTAATATTTTTAGATGATAAGCATTGATGATACCTTTTGAATCTTCTCTTAAAAATATTTTTACACTGTCGGGACAGTCTTAAATCAAAGTCAAGTACTTAGCTATATTTCTCAATAGGAATCCAGTTCCAAAACCATGTTTTTTTTTCTTTTCTCAACTGTAGTATATTATTTGGCTCCTTTCCTCAAGATTTCCCTCACCACCAAGCCATCTCTCATTTTATGTATGGTAAGTAGGTAAATATTATATTATCTCTTTCTAGGTCATTTTCCAAAAGGCGACTGGGGTTTTCTTAGGATTTTTTTTTTTTTTTTTTTTGGGGGGGGGGGGTTGTTAATCCTACGCCCAACACCTAACATGGAGGGCCATGTTATAATCTCCAAGAACCGGTTGAGTAGCTATGTAGTCAAACACTGGGTACCCATATTAATCGCCTCTTACGAAATGAATAGAATACATTAGGGCTATACTTTCGTGCCCGGTATCCAAACAGGAGACAGGATGTGATTCAGGACCTGAGTTTGGCATGCGCTCATTAAGACGTACAAATAACCAAGCAACCCAAGCCAATTTGAACGAATAGAAGCAAACAAAACTAAATGTCAATACATTAATGATATATCACTGAAACACCGTACTTGCATTTAATACAAGGTGACAGATTTTTAATTGTTTATATCTTATTGCATCTAGATAAAATTCAGCTTCCTTCAATAATTTAAAGTGAACTGATTTACTTCCGTATAGATGTACTAATTAATTTAATAAACTCTAATAAGAAATTCCCATAGTAATTTTTCATCACATCAGATATTTTATCAAGAATTGATTTCTCTACTTAAACTTCCCTTAAATTTCATTATATAATGTTATACAGCTCAGTTATAAATAGTTTAATTCTGAGTGTAACTTGTTTTCCTTCTTTTTTCTTATGTTGTAAAAGTTAAGAATAATTTCTCCAATAATAACAGATAAAAGGAATTTATATTCCTTTTTTAACAACGATATTAAGTTTCTACCTTATGCGACATAAGTTTCAAAAGTTGTAATGTCAACCACCTTCATTTTGATGATTTATTATGCATACATACACTGAAGTATGCAACTGGACAACTGGACATAAATAATTATGTAAAACAATATCTAATTATTGGTATTGTTGGATAAATGTCTTGTTACAAACATGGATATATATATATATATATATATATATATATATATATATATATATATATATATATAAGCAAGTTTTCAGCTAATTGACAAAAGAATTCATTTTATTTTTCCAATGTACTGTAAAACCAGTTCCTCCGATACTCGATGAGGGCACCACGAGATCAGCGTCATGTGATAACTCGGCGCCATCTATTCCATAACAAAACTGAGTGACACTTCGTTCCCACTCTCTTTTTCCCCTATGTTCACTTCTCTTCTCCTTCGCATTACGCACGTCGGAATGGGTGAATACCAGAGCGCGTTCCAGCACCCTTCTTCGATAAGGGTTAAATGAAGCAGCCATCTATTTTGCTCCGATGAATTAGTCAATTCATCACCTCATGCAGATGTAAATCTTTTCACTTCTTCATCATCTCTCATCAAACAAGTAAAGCTAGCTGCGAGCCTCATTGTGAATTTCTCACAAACAACAATTGGAATCCGTAATGGAATTCCCCTCAGAAAGCCTTTGCATAAGAGCCAACTCGTGATTCGGATGGCAAAAATCATCACCCACATTCTACATATATATATATATATATATATATATATATATATATATATGATATATATGATCAAGAACTATCAATATTAAGTTCACAACAAAATATCAATTTATAAATTAAATATATAAACCATTGATTCATACTTAATCACGACATTAATACTGGCAACGTTAGTATGTTATATATATACTAGATTTCCTTTGGATACACAGTTACATCTTTCACAAATTCTAACATCTACAAGCTAGCAACTTCAAAGAAACTTTTCTATTTGCTTTTTATGTTTGTGAGTCATTTCATTTCTTGTGGTGAAGTGAGTATAAAATATAATGTGAAGGTAATCTATATCATTCAATTACTTTTCATTAAAGTAAAAACACATAAACCAACGTTTTTTGATGAATAGTAGGTACCAACATTTAAATGTAGGATATACGGGATATTACGTCATGGGAGTCTATATAATCTAACGAGACTAACTAGTGCCATGAAAACCAGGGTCTCAAATTTGTGTGAACTTACAATTTTAACAGTCGGACGAAATTTTTGAATTGGAGTTCAAAGTAATCCGTCTTATAGAAAAAATAAGTAATATCAATGTATACATCGACAAGATTTGAGAAAAGAAATGGACAAACAAAAGATACTGACTTGTACACCCTAGAGAACAGTGTATTATTAAATTTGAAATTTGTTTCAATAATCAATATATCAGGTTATATTAAGCATTAAAATAATAATAGAGATTAGGCACCTATAATTTAATCTCAATGAATTGAATACAAAATAGAAGGATGAGTCTGACCAACATCTAAGTCACTAATAGAAAAAGTCGTTGGGATGTATAAATGTGTACTATCAGCATTTAGACAGTACTTGATGAGGAGGAAGAAGCAATTATATCGACATAGTATCTAAAAGAATTGTAAGAAGTGTAAGATTGTGAGAGGATTTCCATTTTGATCTTTGATTTCAGAGTTTGCTCAGAATATCAGTCAAATGAACCTCAATCAGAATAAAAGCCTGGCCTCCGTGTTGGAACTTCTTAGAGTAGATTGTACGTTTGTGCTGGATTTTCCAAAGATATTGCCGTACCGACCTGATCGAAATCCGACCATTGTCGTACGATCAATATTGAATCTAATGGGTTTTTGGGAATGACTGAAATGTCATTTCAGATCTTTCTCCACTGATAGTCTCCTGAGGACGAGGCATATTGTAGTAACTCTGCAAAGCCATCCCGACCACATCACGAGGCGATTATTCTAGAATGGTTTTTTAATACTCACGGATACTGTTCGACCACTAAGTGATTGACGTTTGTAGCAGCGTTGACGTCGTTTGCGTGCAACCATGGCATCGCGAAATTCATACAGAGAGAGAGCAGACGAACTCTGGTGCCTGAGTGGTGGTGCGACAAAGTTGGATCAGGGTGTTGTGCACTCTTTCACATGTCCTGATTAAACGTGATATGTCTGATGGCAATGTAACTTGTCTTGGGGCCTCACGAAACTGCCGTCACCTGCTTGCATTTGATATCGCATTGAGGGGCGCCTCTGATGTTTGGCAGGCATGGTGCAGTCGATGTCTCACATCTCCAGTTTTTAATGGATGAGTATTTAGAACTCAGATCTTACATTTTGACATCCACATCTAGTAATGTTACCATTTTGAAGTCATTAACGCCATCTTAAGACAGATGCAATTAGAACAAAATCTTAGCCTCCGTGTTCTGATCTTCCTCCATACATGTGATTCGAACTGTTGTCCCTAAGATTGTCTCCATCATCTCTCACCCATTTGAAACATCGCGTTCATGAGTTTGCTGAGAGTGGCCATCTCGTATAATCTAATGCCAGTGTCAGTTGATGAAGTGTGGCATAGACAGAGCAAGCTAAGGAATGAGTTGCCGCTTCTTACACATCAAGTCCACCCTTCGACTCCTACTCTAAAGTAGTTTTTATCATTCAGTGTTAGAGGCTTCTACTAATTTGCATGTGTAATTCCCTAACTGCCACATTTAATTATTTTGTCTTAATGCCATACTTTTTCTCAATAAATTTTTATTTTGATCTTTCCTTCATGGTGGTATAGATTATTTTAATAGCTGTAATATATCCATATATTCTTTATATATGCCTCGCCATATATTCTGCTATATATCTATATCCTAACCTTGCTCTTATATATAAATTAATGCTTCTCTCCTTCTCTTCCCTATAACCATCTTCAGAATAACAATTAAAGAAATTTTGAAAATCTATTTCGAATTGCCCTAGGTATAGTTTGAAACAGATGAAGTTCTTTGATGATAGTTGATTAATTTACGCAAATATCTACAAAAACTGGTTTTATTTTGATAGCACAGGATAAGCTCAGGATTGTAAACAGGACAAAATAGATTTTGATTTCAAGATAATGATTGTGATATATATGGTGCATGTATCTTTATTGCCACTTAGTTTACTTATTTGAATTATAATTATATTGACATGTTATAGATGAGTGGCAGTATAATTGATGGATTCAATAAAGAAATTTTTCAATTCATGTATTCAATTATACTAACTTAAATTTCGGAATTTCTTTTTGGCTTCAATACTATTTACTTAATTAAAATGTGTCAATTAAAAACTTTATAAATCATGTGACGAGAATGTTTCAAATGTTCACGTTTTTAGAAATGGTAGTAAAGATCCAATACTTTGTGTTATTTTAGATTCATATAATAGACTGGGATGTAAAGAAGTATATAATGTTTTGTGGTTCATACTATTACCGCTCGATATATTATATCTAACGTATGATCAAAATATAATTGAATCACAGTAGTTCTCTACGTCTCTGCTACTTGTGATATGGTTAACATTGGTAGACAAGCTCAAATCGTGCAATTATGATTAGTTCTCTTCAATTAAGAATAAGGCGATTTCAGGTATCTGTCCATTAATTTATACGGCAACAGTGCATATGCTGCATTAGTTATATCTGACATTAAGCAGTGATGCTAAGAGGCGGGAATCGGTCGCATTGTTCACATTAATTGTTCCCAGTACATACTATAATTACTACTTAACGGAATTCATGAAATCTGGAGTAATTGTTTATGGGAACCTATACACTAATAGAAGTAGACAAGAATTGAAGAATCTCATACTTACTTATAAATTATAATTTTTAATACACTTTGCATTATTTGAATATTTTGACTTCGTTCTCAGATTAGGGTAATAGAGGTTCTCAAATAACAAGAACTATAGATCAGAGATAAAGAATCAAGAGATATTCAACGAGTTTACAGTCTGTGTAGCCCAATGTTGCAGAATTTACCTCATCTGCTGTAATCCTGCTAGCCAGCAGTTTCAATGGCATCCTAGCATATCGACAATAATTATTTTGATTTTTGCTAGTAATGGAAATCTAATGTAATCAAGATAAAGATATTTTTTCAGAAGTTTAGCAAAGTAATAAGTTCAATACTGGAAACTGCGTTTTTAATTTTAAAATTCAGGGTAAGTTAACTATCCTAATTCAAAGCCCCACTTATGGGATCTAAGACAGCTTTTGAATGTTGTAGCAACCTAGTGGAACAGGTCTCGATTTGTAAATGTAGCATTTTAAGTTTTGCATGTCCCTTTGTATTTCTTCCATCTTAATGTAGTTCCTCTTATTCCTTTTTTAAAATAATAATTCCATTTTTGAAGTCAAAACAATTTAATGTGTGCTATTTTCCTACTATAATGACATTGTTTTATTTATTTAATTTTGAGAGTACTTATGGTTATAGGCTAAACACATCTAGGTACTATAATGACTTCTATAAATCCATTGTATACAAATTGTCAATACACATTCTTCCTATAATCATATTAATATTTAACTGATATTAATATTTTACTGATTGGTTTCAAATATTTATGAAATGCTTTTAAAATCATTATATTTGGAGATAATGAAGAAATGGCATTTAAGTTTTTTTATCACTCACTTCATTTCCTTTTTTTTTAATTTATAAATACTTTTTACCTACTATGTTGATTTTTCTTCTGTTTGTTATTTTGTGATAACTTTTCACATGTTCTACACTTAAAGTAAAGAAACAAATGATACACTAAAATTTTTGAGCTTGAAATGGAATTTCATAGTCTTTCTCTAAATCCTTAAGAGGTAATAATATATGATTTTAAATATTTATATACTCTTCGTTTAAACTGGAGTCCAGGTTTCACGAGTCTCTAAATATTAATTATAGAATAATGTGTATTCGATCAATAAAGTGCACTTACATTTGGCCTTTGATAAATTGTCTTACGTTTGCTTACTTGTTTCCAAGTGTTATTCACATCTGTATCATAGATGATTGCGTGATTGGTCTATCGCAAGTGTATAAAGCCAAATCAGCTAATCTTTCCAAAAATTGTTGATAATTACCACAAATTTGTTTGAAAATTGGGAAATCAATGTGAGATGTTCATTTCTTCTCAGACAGATGATGTTTAACAAGATTAGTTATACATATACAAGAACAGATTTTGTTAACGCCAATATACATTAGTTATGAAGCAAGTATTTGTTAAACTAGAATAAAATTTCAGTTTGATGCTGATTTTTTGTAATTAATTATAAAGGTTTGTATTAGGTGAAAAGGTTTCACTTATTATTCCAAGCTTCCCTGTTGGATTTGCTTGGACTTAACTTCTGTTTAATTATATGCATCAATGATAGATGCCAATCAAATTTTGTAGATTCTAAATGTAGAATAGAATTTTTATAAAACACCTAATATTCATTTCACAAGTCAAGCTGCTTCTAAAAAATAACATTTCAAAGTTTATTTCATTTTCGAGAAATCATGTTGAAAGTTAATTACTAGGTAAGGAATGTGACTTATAAAACACAAAAATCAAAATATAAAATTGTTGCATTTAAATGAGATTTCTGCTTCATACAAAATAAAAATTATTTTCATTAAATTTCAGTTTGTTTCTCAGTCCTATTTTTAACAATATCCAGCTAGTCAAAATAATGCTTATTTATTTTTCTATATCTTAGAGATTATTATTCAGTGAACTGATCATTTTTCAGAAGAATCTACATAAATGTCAGAAACAGCTTTGTTCTGTTTACACCAGCTAAAACGGAAAGATGCATCCTATTTCTGAAAATAGGATCCCAAAGGCATTCTGAAAGACCTCACGAGATTCAGTTTCCAAAAATGTATCAAAATGATAATGGGTCCAATCATGTCGTCTTTCTTTAAAAGACAATTAAAACTTTGAGAATATATTTTCTTATTATATGAACCTCATCTTTGTGTTGCATAGACTTGACAGGATTTTTTCTTTGATTTTCTCATATGTGTATTCAAAGCATCAACTATTTTCTTCAACGATTTTATGTAAGCTGAGTTAAAATTAAATTAAGATGGGAACCTAAGCTAATACAAATAATTAATAAGAGATTGTGGAGCTCGAGATGGACTACAACCATAAACTGAAAACCACTATTCATCAAATATGCGAGATGTATTCGATTTCTTGAAACTCTGCCATTAATATCACATCGCTTTCGAGAATTAAATTTGTGGTAATATTTAATGTCATGATATTTGTAAACAAAAGTATTAGTAATGCATAACATGTTGTATTTATTAAAATGGAAAAAATTAAAGAACTCAAAACCTGTGTGCTGAATTTTGCATTATATTTCCTTATATGTAAATTACTGGTTTTAGTTAAAACAAATATAGTTATCGCAGAAAAAGTTGAAATTTCTTTTTATGGACCTCTTATAACTAAAATTATTATAGATATAAATATTTCACATATATATAGGCTTTGCTGTTTGTGAAAATGCAACACCATGAAGGAATCATCGGAATCAAATTCACAGCAAATAATTGGGATATTATACAGAATAATAAGTTCAGAGCCATCGCGCGTGCGCGCTCAGCGCCCTCTGGTGTGCTGAAAGCGTATAAATAAAGTGCTGCTTGGACGTTGCCCGAAAGGTCTATGATTGCTGTTAGTGGCAGAAGCGTTTGGTGAGACCTGGTATGCCTCCACGACGGAAGAATAAAGAAATTCAAGCAACTTACGGAGTTTGAACGAGGAGGATAATCGGCCTTCGAAGGAGGATTTTCCTATCGCGCAATAGCAACTCGTATGCAGCGGAACAGTTCCACAGTGATGCTGCGAGGTTTGACGGTGGACCGTGAGCACCGAACAACTCGAAAAACAGGCACTGGACGACAGAGGAGGTGACGTCCAGAGCGCGATGATCGACACCTGCTCCGCGCGGTGAATGATCGCACAGCTTCCTCCAGGCAGCTGGCAGCGTTGGTCTGCTGCAAGGGTGTGTGCAATTGTGTCGGCTTCGTCAATTCGTCGTCGTCTGCGCGGATTGCGTGCAGGGTGCCCTTTATACAGGATTCCCCTCACGGCGGCGAATCATCGGCGGCTGCGTCGGCAGTGGTCTCTTGAGCACAGAGACAGGCAGGCTGGTTGGCACCTTAAGGTTGTCTTTCAGATGAATCCGCTTCAATTTGTGGACCCATGATGGCCGTAGTTCGTGTGTTAGACGTTATGCCGGTCAGCTTCTGGAGTGTATTATTGAACGACATAGTGGTCGAACGCAGGTTATGGTCTGGGGAATTTGCATTTTCGTATCATGGACGATCAATTTGTGCGGTGAGGGTAATCTCAATAACCAACAGGTACGTCCATGAGATTTTACAGCCCGAAGTCGTTCCTTTCCTTCAAGGCATCCCTGGAGCTATCTTTCAACGGTCAATGCACGCCCTGTTGCGCGGACTGTTCAGACTTCTGTTCAACTGGCATGCAACTTCTTCCTTGGCCGCCTTCACCGGACATGTCGCCTATTGAGCGTGTGGGATATGGTCGGCGTCTCGCTCGTGATCCGCGTCCTGCGGTTTTCCAAGACGAACTTTGGTTGCGCATACAAAGCGATATGGAATTCTCTTCCTCAAACCGAATGTTCAACATCTGTTTGACTCCATGCCACGTCGTATAGCAGCACTTATTGCAGCGCATGGTGGCGGCTGCACCAAATACTGTTCGGACGTAATTTGTTTCTTTTGTTTGAAAATTTCATCTTATTTGTATCAGTACAAGTCGTTTCTGCATGCATTCATTTGATTCTGATGATTCTTTCAGCAAGGGTGTTGCATTTTCTACAACAACAGTATATATATACCATATATATATATATATATAACATCGATCAATAATAACTCCAGAGACTAAGCAGAGTTGGCATGTAGTAAACCAGTAACCGGTCTACAAGTACTATCCTTTTGCTTGAAACGTGTCAAAATTTTAAGTCGATCGGACAGGAAAAGGTTTGAAGTGAAGTGAAAAAAGGTTTTCAGTAGATTCACACTGATTGCTTTCGATGGAACAAAAGTAACAACAGATCGATGATTCAGAAAGCTGTTTATCGCTATTTACTCGCAACAAAAGATTTCTTGCGAAAAAAAGAAAAAAAAAAATTTGGGGAGGGGGGGGAGAAAAAAAAAAAGATTTGGAAAAGCGTTGGAACAGTTATTATCACTAAAAGGTGATTAACAAAAGATGTTATATTGATGAATAAAAAAAATTTACAAAAAAATGTTGTTTTCAATTTTAGACTTGGGAGTTGATGATCGATGTGTTATATATATATATATATACTCATAATCACTTTTCAGATGAATAGCAGAATAAAGTTATGAAAGAACAAAAAGCAGTCACAATACCTAAAAAATTGTTCAAATCATTACAATTATTATGTTTTTATTCTTAAACTTTTTTGCTTTTAATTCTTCTGGCTTGGATAATCAAACAATTTATTACAGAGAAAATGCAGAAAACCTTTTTGATAATATAATTTTAAAGTTTATAGCTACTAAGAAAAGAATTGTAGGAGTGACATGAGTTGCAGATGGTAATTGAAAAATTTTTCATGACCTTAAATTAATTTCCCCATCCCCATACTGCTTACTATACACAAAATAATTTTGATATTTTGAAACAATCAATAACTTAGTTTACTCAACACACCAACATATTTTTCTGATCAGCGTCATTTTTGCATGGAAATAAAATAATCAGTTAAATTATTCATGAAACCTAAAGTTACATAATATCATATACATTTAAAAATAAATCTGTATAAAATAGGACAAGCAGTATATTTTGAATCTTTTAATTACTCAAAAAATAATTTGGAATAATAAAGGCAGGCAGGAAATGAAAAATTAAGAAACTAGAAATTTATTTATTCAAATACGTATGGAAAAAAATTTAGAAACATTTATTAATGATGTTTAATATATTATGATCTATTTATTTTTTCTTTAAATATATGATACCGTTTGTAAAATAGAATACTGAACAACCAGTCTCAGAGAAAATCTAATATACTGAGTGTAAAAGTTAAAATCATAAATTTTGTGTAAAATCAATTTTCCGTTAAGTACATCAACTTCATGGAATTTAATAATTAATCCAATGTAGCATCAAACAAAAATCATGTTTTCTGCGATGAATATTTAATTAAAATATTGAATATATATCTTAAAATACCGTTGAATGTTATTTTTACTGACCAATGATATATAGTCTTTATCCATGAGTTTTGAAATTTCAGATGTAAAGATTTCCCAACTAAATGATACACGAAACACAAAGTTCAATTTTACGTAGCTTGAAATACATTGAAAAAGGTAACTCATTTTGATTGAATAATATGCTCTTAAGAAGATTAAGTATTTCTAATTAAGTATGAATTTTAGATTTTTTAAGCAAATAAGAATATATGTTAGATGAAATATTGAAGATTCGTATTTACTTCATGCCTAAGGGTTTTTGAAACATTTCAAAAGTTTGTTTGCTGAAATGCATCTTCAACTACATACATAATTCGAATGCTGACTGAATTATGATTATTTTTTTCGTAAAGGTGTAAATTGGTCGTTTATTTTTATAAAAGACCATTTATTATTGTTTTGATGATATATAACTTCATCCTTTATCATGATTTTTTTTTCTTAACTTTGTAACTATAACAGAAACTTAAAATAATGGTGATTTTGTTAAGAAAAATTACATTTTAACTTATTAGTTGGAATTGTACTGAAAATTGTGATAAAAAATTGTAATTATTATATATACATTGCTTACAAAATAGTAGCAAAATTCAAAGCTGCTAAAATTCCAACTTTCAAAACCTCAGTTTTTTTGGATCATTTGATAGATAGGAAGGCATGTGAGCCATGTTGGTGAGTGTTGAATTTGTTCAACAATTAATACTTTTGTGGAATTAAAACTACATTTACAGTTCAAATACATATGTTTAAGATAATGGAGTGCAACTTTGGAAGTGATCGTTTCCTTGTACTTGTATTTTGATATTCAACTTTACGAAGTGTTTCCAAATTATGTTATTCGCCTAATGTTTAAAAAATGACCTGCAAATCTTACTTTAAAAAATTTTCGCAAATAAATTAAATGAAGAACAATTTCAAACATTCTGGCAAAAAAAAAATAGTTCTCTCTTGATATTAAATTATATGTTTTTTTTAAGTAAGATTACTTAATGTTCTGTGCTTCTTTAGTAGAAATAATCTGATATAAGAACTAAATATATATTACGACACCTTAAAGCATTAAAATAACTCCGAAAATTTCGTTGCGAATTCTTATTGGTTTTTTATTCATTGCAAAGGGAATTTTCAGTGTACTAAATTTCCTTCAATTCACATAATATATTCTTATAATTAAACCAGAATAATAGCTAAATAAATTTAAATAGGCCAATGTTAGACAGATAAGATAAGAGATGAACTTTTGAGAATAATTTTGAGAAAGAAAATATGCTTAACTTTTTTTCTGAATCAATGGGATCTAATAATAAAAGCATATTCAATAAAATTTTATTGTTATTTAAAATGTATGAGGAAAATTGTCACATAGTATAAAAGTAACACCATTTTTATTTTAATATGCTGAAACATGCAAAACTCATTTCATGGAAACTACTAGACAAATTTCGTTCTTATAACTGTAATAGCAGGTTTCCTTTCTGCTTGGATGTAGATTATATCAGCAACTTATGTAGCACAATAAATTTTTTCCTTTCCTTTTATTGTGCTTTCATTATTTTATTATTTTAAATAATATTAAGCATAGCTAAATTAAATTAAATAGAAAATGTGGTATCAGAACTGGTTTTATTAATTAAATAAACCATGAAAAACCATGATACTCCCTAAATCATATACTAAAATGTGTTTAGAATTTGTAGAAAATAATTGGAAGGTGCAGGACTATTACTTGCGAGCAATAAGGTCATGAGTCTTTTAAATCATGTAGATTAGCTTCAAAATATATTGAAAGGGAGAGTATTTGATGTTTCATCGCTAAATCTCGTCCTGTTCTTTATTTTGATGCAGATCTTTGGTAACTGTATATACGGAAAAATGTTTTGAGTAAATGGGTTTGAATAAAGGGGTGATGTATTTATTATCTAGAATAACTAAAAAGTTCTTAAATTTCCTGAATGTTCTGAACATAAATGTAAAGAAAAAGACATTAATAGAAAGTTGTTTATTTTTAATGGCCAAAGGAATTGTTACACATTTGTACTTTCTTTCTATCATAACTTCACTATTTCCACTGCATTAATTTGACTAACCACATTAATATATTATACAAGTTGAGAAAGAGTATAAAAAACTTGTTAACTTTATACTTGTTTATTAATACACGTAGAAAATTTAATTCAAATTCATTAATAAATTCTAAGAATTCATTAATGTCTCAGAAACCGAAACTGTATATTTCAATTAAGGGCAAAAGGCATTTTATGTCTCTTGGTTTTCAAAAAAAATATATTATTCCTAATTCCTCGGTGTCTATGATTATTTTATGTATTAGTAAAGTAATCTAAAACTGATTTAGTTTATAAATTATAAAGAGCATGAAAAAGAATATATACTTAAAAAATACAACGAAGTTGTAAATAAAGATAGTATCATTCCATATATTATAACACAATCCTTTTTTTTATGGCAAGATCTTAAGAGCATTAGATGTATTTTGCTACTTGCTTAAAAATATATAATAATTAGTATTTGCCAAGATTAGCCTGGACTGGTACGAATATAAATCATTAATATATATTAAATATTAAATTCTATGGTGTTAAGCCAAAATATTTGTAGAAGAAACAAATTAGCGATTTAAGCATTTGAATGTGAGCAACACAATATATTGATTTCCTCGACTTCACTTGAATTCATATAATATATTCCAAGAAAGTAATTCTTAAGTTTCTTAAAAAAATTCATTTGTCCACAATCTGCTTAATTAATGTTATTTGAATTAATTTTTGTATGACTTAATATCTGAACCTTGACTTTCCTTTGAAATTCAGTTTTCCTATTTTTAATTATAGAAATCCAAAATATAAACGAAAATTAAACCAACAAATAGTAATTTTTGAGGGATGAATATCAAAATGAAAGGCGGAATACTTAATAAATGAAGTAATTTAATAGATAATTTAATTCAAGTGAATGATTAACTTTTTTTTTTGGATTCGTTTTTTAAACACATGAAAAATCATGTATCGAGTTATGTTTTGAATTTGATTAAAATCAATGATTTCTTCAAGTTATAATTGTTAAATAGATGATAAATCAGTATGAACAGCAATGTAAATTTGGTTATGAAACCTCTTATTTGCCACTCAGAAGGAGAACGATGGAATAAAACTATCTGTAATCAGGAAAAACACTGAAAGGAGAAGATATAAAAAATTTGAGAGAGGAAGAAGCAACACTTGAACACAAATCTTAAACGGTGAATTCTTTTTTTTTATTATCCTAAAACTCTTAAAATAAATAATTTTAAAATGAAATAGTCGGCAAACCAGATCACTATCCAAGAAAATGACTTGGAAAATTAACCATAATAAGACACAAAGGAAGCAAAAAGAGTGAGGGAAATTCAGTGCTTTATGTGCACAAGACATTGAATTGAAATAAAGGACCACGCGTACTCTGATCGTAAAAGTACAGGCTGTGATTTTCGTTACAAGAAATGAAGTTCGAAGACAATAAGTAGATCAAACGCTTTCTTGAAAACGTATCCCTTTCAAATTTTTCATTTCTGAGAGTTTTGAACGTTTTTTAATTTTTTTTACTTATATTTTTTTTGAATTTGAATGTTTGGTTGGATATGATTCACAATAACTCGAAGAAATTGAAATGTTCACTTTTGAATAATGTCCTGAAGATTATTTTCAGATTTTTTGTGGTCAATGAGTTTACGCTGTTCTTTCAGCAGTTTTGTGATTAGATATTAAGTGTTAAATAATTTTAAATTTTTACTTCTTATAAGTGGTTTCTTTAATAATTGAAATTGATGTCGAAATAGTGTGAATGTAATAAGACAATTTATATCGTTTTTTGGAATTTATACTATCGCTCAGTATATATCCATTGCTGTAAGTTCGTTTTACTTAAATCGCGATGAATTTATAATGGACCTCGATTATTACGATAGAACCAGTTCGGGCTATTGTTTTATGTGATAAATATAGTAGCACTGTGGGTAATCTTCGAGAAAAGTAATATTATCTTGCTAAAATTTTCTGTCCAAAGTACAAAATTCCAACTCATTTTTCATTTTGATAAGATTCACTGTCAGGTAGTCTTTTTTGTTCCTTAGATATTCGAAGACACTTGCTGCTTCACAAGTAGTTCATTAAAATTGTGAACGCTCTAAGCTTCTCCTGTGAAGGTGTTTTAAAACTTTTGTTTTGCTTGCAAACGCTCTGAATTCTGATATCGTAAATCAGGAAAAATTGCCATCTCACCATTAAAACGCATAATTCCTTCCAGTTTCTATTTTAATCTTTCTTAACTGGTTCACATATTCGCTTTAACCGACAAGGCTTCAGTTCATGCAAAAGTAATTAAATTACTTAATAGGTGCTGATGATCCTGCACGCTTAATGCATGTACGAGAAAGAAGCTGGCAACAAAGTGAAACATTAGATCTGAGAGATGTTTTAAAATTGTTGATCATACAGATTAAATCAAATTAGAAAAATTAAAGGCTATTTGTTCTGTTTGGCACTAATTATATCGGTAAAATTTCCTTAAATTGCAAAAGTAAAAACTTATTCATCCAGAAATATTAAATTATTTATCCTTACTTAAACTTAAAATATAAAGTAAATAAAAATAATAAAATGCAAGAATAATAATTTTTTTTAATTTATATCTTTCATTTTTCCTTACTATTCTGCATTAAGAAAAAAATGCTTAGAATTGTAGTATTATATATATTATAGATATTAAGTATAATAATAGTATTCAGTATAATATATAAATTAAATGTATAATATAATATTAATATTATACTATAATGTTATATTATAAAATAAAATATTATATTATTAAAATGTATAATATATTAATATTATACTATAATATTATATTATAAAATATATTAAATATAATATTAAATGTATTACAGAATATTTAACTGTAAAAAAACAAAGCATCCTACCTGCTCATAAAATGAAATTAATGGCAAAAGGTTTGAATCAAATCTTCGCAATTTTCATAAAACGTTCTCTCATTATACTTTCATACGTACCTTTATGAATTTTGTGGAGACATTTTTTCATTGCATAGGTTGTAAATTGGTAAATGAAAATGATTAAAATTTACCTGCGTTTCATAAGCTTATAATTTTTAATTTTGATAATGTACTTTTTATTATTCTTAGTATTCATTTACACTGGTTACAAAAATAATAAATAGAAAAGGGAAAATAAGGCATTTTCCCTTTTCTTTGTCACGGGGTACGTATTATTTGAGTTGTATTTATTTAATATAATGAGTTACTTTATTGAGATCTTTAAAGCGTACTTATTTTCAGGTGTGTGCTTACATCAATGGAAACTAAAAAATTTAGATTGTTAATACAGTAAAAGAATCAAAATTTCAAAAAATCTATACATTTTCTGGCTCTTCCGTCGAAATCTTTTTCATTTATTCTTTATCAAATTTAAAATCCGTTGTAGTTATAAAATAATTTTGAGAACCAGCTACTTTAAAATATTTGAGGTTTAATTATTGCTATAATACTTAGAATTTAAGAACAAAATACCAAGAGGAAGAAACTTATATAGGGGTGAAAGCTTTTAACATAAATTGCCTTTCATGAGATTTCGAAATTTTTTAGTGTATTTTATGTCATAAAGTTAAAAATATATAAAAATACGTTATTATTAATGATAAAGTTTTCATAAAAATAATAATTAATTAAAAAAGCTTTATAATATTTTCTTATATAATTCGAATTTTACTTTGTTATGGTAAATAAAAAAAATCAAAATTACTTAATCAAATTACGTAGAATAATTTGTTTTATTTACAAATCAATGGTAAAAAATATTTATAGATCATAACCAGTTTTAAGAATCAGTTTTCTTTTAACTGTGAAAACAATTGGAAAACATGTATTATCTTATTTTTATGCAGTATTTATTTTCATTTGTATTCATTATAAAAAAGCAAAATTAAAAGAGTTTCCTAAGACATTTAATTGTTCATTACTTATCAAAATGTTTTAATGGGAAAAAAAAGTGTTATAGTATTCTTTAAATATAAGAGGAAGATATGAGAATAATATTTTTAAGAGTCCCTTTCATGAAAACTAAATGTTCTTTCTTCGCTAAGTGTAAAAATATCATATATTTATTTCACAAACTAAGTTATCGACCTTCACTACAAAACTATTAGCTAGAACTAAAATAATCTGCAATAATGTTCAACAATGTAATGTTTTACCTTTTTTAAAAACATTTTATAAAAAGACAATAAAACTGTTTTGAGAAATAAAATATGAAATTAATATTGTAATCACTTATGTTTATTATGTTTGGAAATTTTTATTTATTTTATTCCCATAATAATTAAAACGATATTATTAAATTAATATCTTCATACATAAAGCTTGATCTTATAAACATTTTAAGTAAAATTAAGAACCAGTTAAATATATTTTTTAAAATTCCCATACATTATTCATAGATCAAGTTACTTTTCGAGAAATGTTCTTAGTTTCAAAATTAAATTAGTTAATGTAATCAAACTTTATGTATTTGTACATTATAATGCAAGAATATTGACCAATCATAAAAACAACACATTGAAAAAGATAATAAATTGTAATTTTTTTTTTAATAATTAAAGGTCTGAAATGAATTCCTAAAATATTAAAGCCTATGCATTAAGTAAAATTAGTTTAACTAAAGGTTAATAAACATGAAATTATATGAACGATTAGTGTAGTGCTTCTCAAAATATTTAATTCGAAAAAAAATGGCAAAAGTATTAATTTGAGAGTCTCAAAACCAATTGTTAGCAGTTCTTAAAATGAACATGGAAACTATTTGATTATGCATGACATTCAATGGTATTTTTAAAATTGTTGCAATATAAAATATCAACAATGTTGAGGATTCACTTATGTTAGTTATTACTGATAAAGAGCTATGTTTTATTTTAACACATCTTCATAATATCCATTAGCTAATATATATATTTTTTTAAAATAGTGTATATATTCTTCCCTCCCACAGCTATAATTGTTAACCATGCCATCATGCTGTATAATTTTATAATTTAAATTAAAACATAGATGAATTAAATTACAAATCTAGGAAATAACCAGAAAAATTACATTATATCTTAAGTATAATTTATTACAAATCAATATCGTTAAAGTCTTGTTATTTTTGTAAATACTAAGAAATAACCGAGATGTGAACAAAATTCATTCTCTTCTAATATTAATTGTTCCTTTTGCACACAGTTTGAAGTATCTTACACATATTATAAAGTTTTTCAATATTCCATGGTAACATAAAGTTTAGTTACTAATAAAAATGTAATGAGGAATAGAATAAAATTATTATTTTAAATCCTACGTAATCCCCGTTTAGTCATTCATTTTTCCCTACTTTGACCACAGAAGGTCGTCATTTGCAGAACTAAGCAGATAGAACTGAATTGTAAGCCAGGTGGTATTTCAATTTACAGCTCTCTAAATCAACATCAAGATTCTGTAATTTTACAACATTAATAGCCAAAGAACAATTAATATGTTTTAATATACTGTAGTTAGATATCCGATTGTCCCTTAGTAATAATCGAAAATTTGGGATTTCTCCACTATTAAATTTTATATATATATATATATATATATTCAAATTGAAAAATACTTTTCTGAACTCTCTGGAGAAATTAGAATGCGAAATCATTTCTAATTAACTTTAAAACTTCAACGTCCAAATAAAAGTGAGACAACGGATATGTGATTACAAGCTTCGCTTTTTTTTAGAAGTTTCTGCATTGAAACACCAAAATAATTCTAAATGGAGTTTATCGTTATCCGAATTTCTTCGGGAAATACAAATTAATCTTTTTTTCCGACACACAAACTTTTCTTACATTTTAAAATTGAAAACCTAACATTCATTAGAAAACAAATTTGATTCAAATTTAAATAGAAATATTTGAGAAATTTGTCATAAGAAAGTACTTATTCATAATTTGTCGTCATTCATAAGTGATAAAATAAAATTATTTCATTACATTTCCCCTTAGCTGTACACCTATGCATGCAAATGAGATACACAGTTTTCATGATTATAGCAAGTTTACTTTAAATTCTAGTCCTTTTCAATGAAGTAAAAAATGTTATCGTTTTAGAAATAAACTTGTTTTCTTTTCGAAATTCCTTTTGTCAAAATTCTAAAACTAATTATCTATCCATGATGAATGGCAGATGAATTCCGATCAATTGTTGAAATAAATATTTACTGAATTTTATAAATTAAAAGTTCCAAAGCATTTAAATAGATTTAAAATTATAGAAGCAGTAGTCTTAAGTAACAATAAAAGTTATACAGGTTTTATATTAAAAATTATGGGTAATTGATAATGTTTTTTGATTCATGAAAACGTTATAAAGTGAGAAAAAGATTACTTGTTAAAAAAACATAGTTACGTCAAGTTAATTTTAATTTACAACAAAACATATATTAAGGCAAGTAGATATAACTTTGCTGGAATTATCAATACATTTTATGGGACTCCAAATTTGAAAATCTCATTAATTTCATGAAGTTCAGGAATAACACACTATCAGTATCTTTAAATAACAAATAAATCAAAAAAAACGTTATTATAGAATATGATAAGCGTTGATTTAGTAAATATGTAAAAAAACTCAAATTAATTGTGATTTTTTTCTTTACTCGAAAAATTTTTCTCTGTAAAATGGATGATTACTTTTTATCTGCGAAACTCACTCTTTTAGTATAAAATAAACATAAATTTGAAAATCATCAATATTCATGAGATATAAGTTAAATTTACACTATAATTCTATAAAAATGGTGTTCAATAAATATTACCAGAGAAATAATTAATTAGATAATATTTAAATAAATGTAAATTTATAAGACTACAAATAGATCTTATTTTCTTTTGATTTCTGAATAAAAACTTACCCTTAATAATATAGTGGTATTATATTAAGTGTGCTCAATGTGGGACACTACTGCAAAATAAATCAGCTTATGAATTTGATATTTTGTTTCGTTAAAAATAATTTTACTAACAATTCAGCGAGTATTTTTATTGTTGATGTAATCATCAATTAACTTATTTCATTATGAAAAGAGACTTATATATTCAAATTTGTATTGCTTCTAAATTTTAAAATAAAATATTACTATTTTTTGCAGTATGGGACTGAATTCTAATTAAATACATTTTACTGAAATAAACTATTATTGAAAGTTCAAAATTAGAATCATATAGATATACATACATTCCAGAGCCATAGTAACTAGGCAGCAGAATGAAGAGAAATTGATTGTAGGTCAAGTCTATGAACTAATTGAAGAATCAACACTAAATTTCAAAATTTTAATGAAAGAAAAATAATTCCTGTATCACAAAACTAAACCAAGACATTGTCATCCCTACATAGCATGTGATGTAGAATACTATATAATTCAGAGATATTTTCTCATCTGATCATTGTTCAGTACATTTAGTAATTTTTGGTCCCTTGTGTATGCATTCTTTTAACAGATTTAATGCTGCTTTAACTCAATCATTCATTATAAAATATGAAATTATATTGTTTTTTTTGTTTGGATTTGACGTGACTATAATGTGACACTAATTTTGATAACAGTAGAACATCAGTTTTAAATATCTAATATCAAGTAATTATCTTTTTCAAACATTTTTTCTTGAAATTTACTTGATAATCGTCATATACAGGACAATAAGAATTTAGTTAAAACCTTTGTGCTTTATAAAACACATGGCAAAGGGTTTATGGAATGTAGGCAATTTTTCTCTTCAATAAAAGAGAAAATTTGTGAGATAGTTATTGTGATATTAACGATTCTTTCACAGCCATGCTTTGCAGAGTTAAAGTTATACTTATTTTGAATGAATTTTTAAAATATATGATTGTTTTACTTTTAATTTAAAAGTAAATTTATCTGAATATTTAAGATTTGGATAAAGAAGTTTTTCTTTCAGTTATTACTAAGATAATAAAATCATTTAATCCAGAATATTTAACGCATTTTCTTCTAAATTATAAATGTGGCATCAGAGTCAAAGTCATCAGGTGTGTGTGAGCTTACTTGTCTTTTAAGTGTTCCCCATAGAAATTAAAAATTATTATTTTTTACCCACAAGAAACTTTGATCTCCGTTATTATGTAACCTATCCTTTCTTAATAATGATTAATAGTATGAACAAAATACATTCAATCTTGTCTGCCAGTTCATATTTACCTTGGCCTTCCTTACTCCGCTGAGAGTTTGAAAAGTGCTAAATACAGAAACATACTAATAGCTGTTATAACGTAATATAGCCTCATTTCATATTTACACTTAAGTACATTAGATAATATTTCCTATAATAAAGTCAGTTCCTGAATGGAATACCTACATAAAATTGAAGAATTAAAATTTTCTAGATCTAAACAATTTATTTTTTCTCTCTTTAAAATTAACGGGCTTACAAATATCAGAATATTTAGGATACCTAGTGATCCTTCTTTATTTTTACCCTCCTTGTCAACTAATTTGTAATTAACATTCAATTCCTTCACGTCTGGATACAGTTAAATTTTGTTCGGCCTTAGCGCATAGCCACATCTGGCTCTTGTGCCAAACTTTTACTTTCTCTCAAGAACTCAGATGAGTAATTGCGCGAAAATAGGATGTTTTCAGATATTTGTATTTATTTTTACTTTATAATATTTCTTGCTTCCTTATTAGAAATATTGCCTACTTATCTTTTATAAATATTATTTCCTTTTTCTACACAATATATAATCTATCAAAACTAAATTTTTATTTTTTACTTTTAATTTAAAATGTTATATCATTAATTTCATTAGAAGTCATGAATTACTCGATTTCTATAATAATTTGTCATTTTCTTTACGTATTATATGAAAAAATGCTCGTCTTAAAATGTAAGCATTAACGGTTTTTTAGAAAGTATGTATTTCTCTGAACACTTAAATGCCCACTCCAATTCGTTTTCTTATGAAAAAATATTTAAATTCTGGGTGATCTCCTTTAGTTCATAAATATTATCATATTTACTTATCAAGAAAAAAATGAATTTTTTCTTTCGTTTTTTATCATTTTCGTTCATGCACATTGTTGAAATACATTCACAATGAGATTTTTAAAATAATTAAAAAATAAAATAAAATCGTTCAACAAAATGATCTGTTATTATATTTAATGATTTTTTAAGAATTATTGAATATAATTCTATTTCAATTTACTGCGTGATGTACAGTTTAAATGTTTATAATTCTTTAAAATAATTATTTAAAATAGTCAAATAGGAATGTATTCCAAACATGAGAACATGTATTTGAACAATAATTTTATTTAATATATGATTATAACTCCCATTCTTAAAACAGAGGTATGTATTCAGGTTTTGTGGTTTTTTACATCAGTATGTCCACTATGTGTAAGCATAGGTATCTATTATCAACATAACACCTGTTATTTGTTAATTTTTTTAAAATCCTTATAATTCAACAAAAGGAAAAGGGTTATTAATTATATTTTTTGTATTTTTTTTTAAATGAAGCAAAATTTCTGAGATCACTTTAATTTTATGCCTATTACATACGTTTGATATTGGAAGAATGAATTAGCAGAATTCTTTTATAGTGAAACTTTCATCCTGATTTAAGTACCGGAATCATATTGTTGTTAAATATTTAAATTCATTTGCAGAAATCAGTTATTTGAAATGAACAATTACAACATTGCAGAATGTATTAAAGATAAATTTCAAAGAAATACGAAAAAAATATTTTATAAGTACTACTGGAAAAAATAATATAATTAGCTTATGTCATTATATATTTCAAATTTGCAAAGCTTTCAAACTATACGAAAATAGTTATATTACATTAACTTAAGTTTCAAAATAATGAAAAACAAAAATGAGAATATTTTCAAATTTATGCTCGATATAAAATGTGCAACAAAAATATAAATTTTGAACAACTGCCACATGGTATAAATGAAATAGATTTTACGTGGAAAAGATATTGACTACAAAGAAAGTGAATTCGGAAATATTTTTTGGCAGACTTGGGGATTCACAAAAAATATTCAATTGGTCACGTCGCAAATTCTTACGCTGAAAAGAACACGAGGTCAAGTGACAAATTTTTCTATAAAATACATTAAATAGATAAATTTTTAAAAAAAGAAACGCTTCTTTCGTGACAAACGAACAAAATAATTCGAATTTTGTACATTTCCTTGCTTCGATGCCTTCAACTATAATATGAGCATATCAGAATTTAAATATGAGCAGCGTTTCGCTTGTTCGCAGAAAAAACAGAAGTGTGTTTGGAGCTAATGAAATATAGAAATGAAATTTTACCTTCAAGAAGAAAGTACTATTTATATGTTCTACAGATGTGGAATTTTCAGTAGCACCAAAAGGTTTAATAAACTATATCAAAATGTTTACCAAATATTTTATTAACATTTTATATGGATATTATTATTTTTTAACATTTCATTTTCAATATTAATATTTTTAAATTATTAATTAGTCTAATTAAAAATGGTAGATTTAAATAATTTTATATGTTGAAGCACATAGTGTTGTCATAAAATTTGAAATTGTTCTGTTAAAATGTGATTATGTTAAAAGAGTATTGTTATTTATTAGAAGAGCACAGGAAACTTAGACATTTAATTGAAACTTTTATCACATCTTAAATAAATTTAATTATTTTCCTAGCATAGACTGCTTTCATCTCTCTCTATTTTTTATAATTATATTAAAATAACGTGATCGTAACTGAAATTAATAATGAAATCTACTTCAAAGAATAAAATAATAATAATTTAAACTAAACAGGAAAGATCTGAAATTCAAACATTAGTATATATATGATGGGAATGCAGCAACCGACACTACTTTAAGGCCACAAAAAAATTTTGCACTTTATCTCAATGTGTGAGGGAAAAGGAAAAAATATTATAAACAAACAATGCAATGACGCCAAATATAGATGTATGTATTTAAGAATTTGGTTTGTCAAAGAGAGCATCTGCAAGAGTTTTAGGATGAACTCGTAAAAGAGAATGTGAAATAAATTTTTACGTGGAATGTGCTATTTCAAATCTGGAAATAGGCTAAGATGAAACGTTTTACCAAATTTTCTCATAGATAGTATAAAATGTAAAGGGAAAACCAAAATACGTTTTTGTTTCGAAATAAAATAAATCCGTTTAACTTTAATTAGAACAAGATACTGAGTGATCAAGTTAAAAAGGTCTCGAATGAAGTGTAAGAAAGGGAAAATAGTTGATGAAATAGTACGATCACGTGCGTGAATGATTATTTAAAGATTCTTGAAATTGTGGTTATAAAAAAATAAACTAAAAGAATAAATCAACTTTTATTATAAGGGGCCAAGATGATTATAAAATTTAACGTAAAAAATATCACTGCTGAATACTTTTTTGCCAGAATTTCTACTTAGATGTCATGTGAGGACAGTTCGCTGTCAGCTATAATCAAATTTTGGTCTCAACTTTGGAAAATGAATTAAGAAGAAACCGACTATCCATTCAAACAAATTTGGTAGCTTAGTGTTTGTTTTCGAAATCATATGTTTTGGACTGATAAATGAAAAGAAATAATTTCATTAATGAAAAAAAAAAAAAAGTTTAATGTGTAGGGCTTTAAATGGGATAAATTATTATTGGTACCATTTTGAAGGACAATAGATATCCTTTATAACCAAGATAGTATGAGGTTCTCTCATGGTATATGAGCTGCTACTGAATATATATTAGCCAAAGTATGTTTGACTAAATTCCATTTACTAATAAAATACACGTGTCAAGGTTTGTTGCCTATGTTACCAGTTATCTGCGGTCAACATTGGGTGCTTCTTCAATACAATACATCAATGCATCGTTCTAACTCAACAGTTGCGTGATTAGAAGCAAATAGAATATCTACATTGGATTTTCAATAGAAACTCTAGCATCTAGCTCTGTTATAGAGTGTATGAGGATGTTTTGGTTGTGATATTCACCATAATCATCCCGCAGTACCACCAGCATTCTCCCAACTGAAAACATGAAGTTGTTTTCAAATAATAATAAATTGCTTTCAAATTTATTTAAATGAAATTGGACTCAATATTATTTCGATTATTTGATGTAATATGAATCATAATGGTTGACGGAGGATTGAGGCTGCTTACATTATTTCCAGTACAAGCCTTAAAATTTTATTCCAAATACTTTTCCTATTTTGTAGCCCCATTTTGAATAACGGAAAAATTTCATTAACTTGGGCTACTTAAGTGTAAATTAATTTGCGCTTGTATATCATTTTAGTAGAAAAATCCATTTTATTTACTTTGTGTTACTTTATCACAAAACACTTGTGACATTAATTGTGTCACATGTAAATACTATTAAATGTATGTCGCTAAGTAGATATGCTGAAAAAATCACATTCAGAAGGAAATTAATTTTTTGTTGAAATTAAAGAAACTGCTAATTACAGAAATATTATTTTCTACACATAAAAAAACAACACATAAATTTTTTGAGTATTACTTTTCACAATATTTTTATATATATTTGAGATTATCTTTAATATATGTCATAAACTTAAAATCAGTTTCTATATACCATTAATATATATATATTTACAATATTTAAATATATGATGTTAAATAAATAATTAGTGTTGCTGATAAACTGTTAACGTTATTGCACAGAGTTAAGTTCTGTTAAAATAACTTTTAAATTAGTTCCTGTTAGCTTTTTTAAGGCCAGAATTATTTAAAAGGAAATAATTTGTTCAAATTACATAGATATTTTCTTAATATTTCTGATCGTTAAAATAGGGTCAGCCGTAACAGCTTTTTGTAATTCTATTGTAGTTCAAGGAAATGAAATTATGATGGTAAAGGTAAACTATTTAGTAAACTCATTTACTTCACATAAGAAATGATACCGTTTTTTTTTTTTTTTTTTTTTTTTAACTTGTGATGTTATTCTTTAAAATTATCCATGAATATTGAATTTCATAAACTGTTGAAATGTTTTGAATTCCATGTTTTATGTCTTTTTATCTTTTGTTATGATATTTTTTGATCAATGTGCGCAATGTTGGAGATCACTCTTTCCTTATATTTAAATAACTAAGTATCATAGTAAAATTAGAAAAATCTCTTTATTATTCAATAAATAAAATAATGTTTACTTTCTATTCCGATATGTAAGTTGAATATATATATATCTGTATGAGAATAATTTGAAATAAATCATGCTGAAGTCAAAGGGATAATAGGATTATTTAGCTTCCTTTCAGATATCATTTTCTTTTTTCTCATCTAGGATGTTATTCATATTCGATAAAATTAATGAACATAGTTGGGAATTATTTTAGTTTATTTGACTAGTGCATAGTGAAATAAAACATAAACATTTAGTCAACAAGGCAATTTGCAAACAATGTTTTTCATATTGGTCGATAATCAATTCCATGTTATATGACATGAACAGAAACAATATGAAAATGTAAACTTAAAATAGTTAAAATTTAATATTCAAATGAAGTATTAAAATCTATATAACTGCAAATGATCGATCAGAATAATAAAGCAAGTAATACCTCCATACTTTTCATGCATAGCTCATATCTTTTATAAAGATTCAATCATTCTAACTTAGTCTCCAAACTTTTACACTCTAATTTATGCATAAAATGAATTTTTCTTGAAATAAAAAAAAATAATAAAAAAATAAAATTCTCTTAAACCTATATTGTGCTGAAAATCTTGACAAAATTTTTGTAGGAATTAAAATAGAAGAAGAATGATGCTTTGAGATTAAAATAAAAAAATAGTCAGGAATAAAATTATGTGGGATAAAACTTGAATAACGTTTTTTAGTTCACCTTCACCACAAGTAATAGTTCATTTCAATAGTAAGATTGAATAATATTATACTTTGGTATTCGAGATAGAAAGTTTTTTATCAATTAAAACCTATTTCCTCATCAAATATTCAAAATAAGCAGTGTACCGCACTTTTAAACAGTAAAACTATAAAATGGAAAAAAATAGATCATGAATTTTGTGGCACTGACTTTGATTTAGAAGTAACAAATGCATTAGAAGAATATATTTATCGCTCATTTTAAGAGGTAAACCAAAAATAACTTAAAATGTTTTGACTCACCTAAAACTTCAGCAATTAAAGGTTAAATTAATTCCTAGAATTTGAATTTTCTTCTATGTTTTTAAAACCCTGATGTATTATATTAATGATCTTTATTTTATATATGTCTTATTTTAAAGACATAGCATTTTTTTAAATTCCTTTTCGAGCCCCAATTCAAGTATTTTTCTAAGATTATTATATATATATGTATATATATATATATATATATATATATATATATATATATATATATATATAAAAATTAAGCAGTACATAAAATTAAATTGCTTCAGTTTGGTCAAAATCAAGGAAATTTGATACACATGAAATTTTGAGGTTAGGAGAGTTATGATATTTTATCTATTCAAATCTAAAATAAATCAATGAAATAATTATTTTGTATTAAATTTATTCTAAGACAGATTGAATAAGATTTTGAGCATAAATAATAATATAGACCTGAAAGATAGAAGACAAAACAAAGGTTATCATTTTTGAGTTATCAATTCAAAATATATCTTATCACTTTTGCACTTTAATATATACCTAGTAGATTTCTTCCTAATAGTTCATAACTTACCTATAGTTAATGTATGGGAATTGCCTATGAATTTTTAATGTGTTTGGAAATTCTTGTTTGGATTCTATTCATATAGTTTAAAGTTATTGTATTTAATAGTATTTTATTATATCCTGTTTACAAGAGAATCCAGTGTCCTTACGAAGTGGTTATCTTTGCAAAGCTATGCAAAACTCTCAAAACTCTGCTGCGCAATTAGTTTAGGTGAGCAAGGTAGAAGATAAATTGGGTAAAAGAAATTATCCGGATTATTTACATGCAGATGGATTAATGTAATGTGTGAAAACTTCCCATTGTGCCTCCTGTTTTCGAAGTTGCTAAAAAGAACAGGCTTAAGGATGAAGGCAGAGAGTTATTAAACACGAAACTACATTTGAAGAGTATTAAAATTATTTAATTTGGGTTAGGCTATAAATTTCATCCAGTAAAGTTTATTTCACTCAAAGTCAGCATTTATATAAGACAAGAAGTTCAAGGAAATATCCTTAAAGTTTATACTTAAAATAAAGTCTAAATGAGTTACCATTGAAAATGACAAAAAAATCTTTTTAAGCGTTCCTTTTAAGATTAACATTATCGAAAACGTTAATAAAAAAACTAACATACTTTTCGATAGAAAATAAATAATCTTTACGCTAATTTTAAAAAATATTGGCGATGGTATTGCTGCAAAATTAAATGAAATAAAATATGTTTTTATTCATTTTCATTGACTATCAATTCATTTATTTTGGGAATACTACGGTATAATAAAACTATATGTAAATTACAATAAACAAATTAGAATATTTTCCATATCGATTATCTTATCATTTCTTTTTCTCCAGAGTCTGGATAACAAACTATAAGTATATGCCCCTATTTAAATATAAGCTTGAGTATTAAAAGATGTTCTCAGTTGAGCTAACAAGTGGTTTTGAGTAATGCAATAGCATACTTCTATTCTTTCTATTTCTATTTTGTTGAAGACTATAAATCTACACTGTTTGAATTTTTTCACATTAATGTTATCATAAATATTAAGTAGGTCGTGAAACATATAAATTAGAATCAATTTTGATTAAATTGAAAAATGGAACTTCTTCAGACAAGAAAAATGACATTTATAAGTCTGTCGACTTTTTTTATATTTGGGAATGTTTAAGACATTTAGACAATGGTCATTTGAAGTGAAGTGAATAATTATTTGCTTTAAAAAATAGCCTATTTTTTTGAATATTTAAAATTTGGTACATTTTAGTTAAATACTATATTTTCAATTGGTTGTGACAATTATTCTTTAAAATGTTTACTTTTAATCAATAATTTTATTTTAGTACTTTTTTAAGTAATTAGTAAAATTTATTCATATTCTTATAATTTTTATTTTACTTTTTATTTCATAATTTGTACCATTGAGGATAATGAGATAAACATATTTGGAATAAAAAATTAGTATAAGAAGTATTACACTTGAACTAATGAGGAACTTACTATAACAATTCGAACCACATACATTAATAAAATCCTCCTTGCACATTACATGAATAAATAATGAATAATGAAGCGTATTGACCAAATTTCTTCGAACTTTTTCCCTTCAAATAATTCATAATCGTTAAGAGATGGGATATGGATTAAAAGTATTAACAAATAGTAAAATTAATTCTCCTACATATTTGTTACATTATACTCTTCTACATTACAATGTATAAATACGTTGGATTTTCAATTTCCTTTATAGAAGTAAACATAAATATTTTACA
>BMAW01018908.1:210778-250969 GCA_019974015.1 Nephila pilipes
AATGATTTGGAAAAGCGTTGGAACGATTGTATCACCCTAAAAGATGAGTAACAAAAGGTGTTATGTTGATGAATAAAAAAAAATTTGCAAAAAAAAATGTTGTTTTCAATGTTAGACTCGGGAGTTATTGATCGATGTGTTAAGTGTGAATGCAAAAATTTAACAAAATAAATATAATTCAAAAGAGATTTAGGACAACCCACATACATCTAATTTTTAATTCTACAAATACACATCTGGACATTAAAACTCCAATATCAAGAAGGGATGATCTGACCAACGTCTAAGTCACATGAATAGAAAAAGTCGTTAGGATGTATAAATGATTAGTATATCAGCGCATTTAGACAACGCAGGAAGGAGGGAAAACATTATATCATGAACAATATATAAAAGAAGTTGTGAAGAAATGAAAGTTGTGCAGGGGGATTTCCCATTTTGAAAGCGCTTTGCAATTTCAGAGTTTGCTCAGAATATCAAGTCATGCCTCAAATAAGAATAAAAAAGCCTACCTTCACGTGTTGGAACTCCATAGAGGCAAGATTGTTACCTGTCGAGTGTGTGGATTATTTTTCCAAGATATTGCCAGACCTACTGATCGAAATCCGACCATTGTCATGCGAATATTGAATTAATGGGTTTTTGAGCGTCGTACTGAACGTCATTCAGGATCTCTTCACCTTCCCATGAATATCGCCCGAGAGGACAGGCATATTGTGAAGTAACTCTGCAAAACCATACGACCACATCAAGGCGATTATTCAGGAATGGTTTTTAATACGTCCAGTATATGTTAGTACACTGAGACGACGTTTGTAGCAGCGTTGACGTCGTTTGCAGTAGCAACCATTATTTCGGCATTCCTTGACAATGCAACAGAGAGAGAGAGAGAGACGAAGACTCTGGTGCGCTGAAGTTGGTGCGACAAAGTTGGATACAGGAGTGGTACAATGTCCTCTTTTCTGACATGTCCTAGTTAAGCGTGCAATATTCTGATGGCAATATACTTGTCTTGAGGCCTCAAAGAAACTGCTCGTCACCTGCTTGCATTTGATATCGGCATAGGGGGCATGCTTCTAATGTATTGGTTTCGGCGGCCGTTGCGTATACGATACTCACATCTCCAGTTTTAATAGATGGTAATTTGAACTCAGATCGGTACATTTTTGACATCTTACATCTAGTAGATGTACCCTATTTTCGAAGCCTGCATAACGCCATCTTCCAAACAGATAGTGCAAGAACAAATGTTGCACTTCGTGTTCTGATCTTCCTCGATACATAGGGTATTCGACTGTTGTCCTGGATTAATTGCTCTCCATATCTCTCACCCATTGAAAACATCTGGTCATGGGTTGCTGAGAGATTGGCCCGCCATCCTTCTCCAGCTAATGCGGTTGATGAAGTGTGGCATAGACAAGAAGCAGCAAGGAATGAGTTGCCCGTTTCTTACATCAAGCCCACTTCGACTCCATGCCTAAAGAAGTAGTTTTATCTTCCTAGGGTGTTAGAGGCTTCTACTAATTTTGTACACCTGTGAATTCCTAACTGCTTGCACATTTAATTATTTTGTCTTAATGCCATACTTTTTACGTTCAATAAATATTGTTTTTGTATTTGCTTTCCTTCATGGTGTTAGAATTTTAATAGCTAAATATATATATATATATATATATATATAAAGCTCTTATCTTCTATAAATAATAACAATTAAAAGAATTTTGAAAATCTATTTCGAATTAGCTAATATATAATTTGGAAAACAGATAGAAGTTCTTTGGATGATATTGATTAATTACGCAAAATATCTCCAAAAATGGTTTTATTTTGATGCACAAGGCATAAAAGCTCGGATTGTAAACGGAACAAATAATTTAAATTCAAATAATATTGTGATATATACTAGTGCAATTTCTTATTTTACTTAAGTTTTACTTATTTGAATTATAATTATATTATTTACAGTTATATGATGCGCAGTGTGAATAATTTAATTTTCGGCAAAATGAAATTTATTCGAATTCATGTAACTTCAAGGTATACTAACAGAATTTCGGAATTTCTTTTTGCTTCAATACTATTTACTTAAATTAAAAATATGTCAATTAATAACGCTTGATAATCAATGTGACAAGAAATGTTTCAAATATTCCGTTTTAGAAAATGAATCATAAAATCCATACTTTGATTTATTTTGAATTCATATAAAATAGAACGGATATGTAAAACAGTTAATATGTTTTGTGCAAACTGATTTCATATATTGACAAAGCTTTCAAGATATAATTATCACTCTTAGGCTCGTATAGGATAAATATTAGTGAAAGTCAAACAATAGGAATTATGTATTACTTCTCTTCACATTTATCTGAATAATATTTCCGGTGAGCTCTGATTGAACTATAAGCATCAGGGGGCTTCACTTATACATTTAGTTATATCCCTAATAAAAAAAAGCAGTATTTAAAAGCATTATTTTTCACATTAATTGTCCCAAATATGTACTATTAATTTACACCAAACTTAGAAACGGAATCTTCAAATATTTGAAATCTGGTGCAGCTGTAGTTTAATTAAATTCCAACTACAGGCATACCTATTACTACTAAAATTAAGAATGTTTTTGAGACTACAAAATGAAACGAAAAGTCTCAGTATACTTTTAAGATTATAATTTTTAATAACTTTGACATTTATTATTTATATTTTATTCGTTACTCAATTACGAGAGTAATAGAAGTTTCTCAAAATAACAAACAAGAACTATGAGCTCAGGATGAGCTAAAAATCAGAGATATTAACGATTGTTACAGTCTGTTGTAGCTTAATGTTGCGAAATGTACCTCATCTGCCTTAACTAATCCTGAAACTAGACATTTCAAGGCATCCTCAAGCATATCGAACAAAATTATTTTGATTTTATGCTAGTAATGGAAAATTCTATTGTATCAAGATAAAGATATTTTTAAGAAGTTTAGCAAAGTAATAAATTCAGTACTGGTATAAACTGCATTTTAAATTTTTTAAATTCAGGGTAAAATTAAAATATATCCTAATTCAAGCATAAGCCCCATGGGACTCTAAGCAGCTTTGAGAATGTTGTGCAACATAATGGGAACAAATCTGATTTGTAAATGTATGCATTTTTAATTTTTGCATGTCCCCTTTATCGTATCTTCCATCACTTAATAGTTCTCTTATTCCTTTTTTAAAATAATAATTCCATTTTTTGAAATCTAAAAACAATTTGACTAAATTGTGCTATTTTTCCCTACTTATAATTGAAACATTGTTTTATTTATTTAATTTTTAGTATAAACAGTTATACTTAAACTTACATCTAGGATACTATAAACTTTATGAAACATCCTATTACAAATTGTAATACATATTTCCTATAATCATATTAATATTTAAACTGATATTAATATTTATACTGATTGGTTTTCAAATAATTTTATGTAAAATACTTTTAAAATCAATATATTTCGGAGATAATGAAGAAAATGGCATTTAAAAGTTTTTATCACTCAACTTCATTTCCTTTTTTTTTTTTAATTTTATGAAAATACTTTTTACCTACTTGTTGATTTTTTCTTACATTTTGTTAGTTTTGTGATAACTTTTCATGTTCTACAACTTTGAAATTAAAAAGAAACAAATGATACACAAAAATTATTTCTTGAGCTTAAAATGGAATTTCATATGTCTTTCCTAAATCCCTTTAAGAGATAATATATATGATTTTAAATATTTATATACTCTTCGTTTAAAACTGGATTCAGTTTTCACGAGTCTCTAAATATTAATTAATTAGAATAATAATTGTATCATCGATCAATAAAATTACTTACATTTGGCCTTTGAATAAATTGTCATACGGTTGCTTACTTGTTTCTAAGTGTTATTCACCTTGTATCATAGATGATTGCGTGATTGTAAGTTTATGACGCAAGAGCCAAATCTGACTAATCTTTGCCAAAAATTGTTGATAATACCACAAGTTTGTTTGAAAATTGGTAGAAATCGTGTGGATAGTTCATTTCTTCTTTCGAGCAGATGATGTTTAACAAAATTAAGTTATACATATACAGAAGAGATTTTGTTAACGCAATATACATTAGTTAAAATTTGAAGCAAGTATTTGTTAAACTTAGAATAAAAAATTCAGTTTGATAACTGATTTTATTTGTAATTAGTATAAAAGGTTTGTACCTTAGGTGAAAAAGGTTTCACTTATTATTCCAAGCTTCCCCTAATTGGAATTTACTTGGACTTAACTTCCTGTTTAATTACATATGCATCAATAATGAAATGACAAAATTTTAGATTCTAAATGTAGAATAAATTTTTATAAAACACCTTAATATTCGTTTCATCAAAAAGTCAAGCTCTCTAAAAATAACATTTCAAAGTTTATTTCATTTTTCGAGAGAAATCATTATTTGAAAGTTAATTACATAGGTAAGGAATGTATTTATTAAAGCATACAAAAATCAAAATATTAAAATTGTTGCATTTTAATGAAGATTTCTGCTTCATACAAAATAAACAATTATTATTCATGTAAATTTCAGTTGTTTTTCTCAGTCCTATTTTAACAAATATCCGACAGCGTAGTCAAAAATATGCTTATTTATTTTTCTATAATCTTAGAATTATTATTCAGTGAACTGATCAATTTTTCCAGAAGAATCTACATAAATGTCAGAAGCAGCTTTGTTCTGTTTACACCAGCTAAAACGAGAAAGAATGCATCTATTTCTACAGAAAATAGATCCCAAAGGCATTCTGAAAGAGAACCTCATCACGAGTTCAGTTTCTAAAATGTATCCAAATGATAATTGGGTCACGAATCATGTCGTCTTTCTCTTAAAAGAAGCAATTAAAACTTTGAGAATATTTTCTTATTATATGAACCTCATCTTTGTGTTGCATGACTTACGGGATTTTTCTTTGTTATTTCTCCCATCATGTGTGTTATTCAAAGCATGCATACATTTTTCTTCCAACTCGATTTTAGTAAACTGTAGTTAAAATTGAAATTAGATGGGGGAACCTAAAACTTAATACAAGATAATTAATAAGAGAATTGTAGAACTCGGTATGGATACTACAACTTATATAACTGAAAAACTACTTATCATCAAATATGCGAATGTATTCGATTTCTTGAAACTCTGCCATTAATAATACACATACCGCTTTCGAGAGTAAATTTGTATTTCTAAATATTTAATGTACAATGATATTTGTAAACAAAAGTATTAGTAATGCCATATGTGTTATTATTAAAATGGAAAAAAAAATTAAAGGACTCAAAAACCTGTGTGCAATTTTGCATTATATTTCCTTATATGTAAATTACTGGTTTTAGTTAAAACAAATAAATTAATCGTAGAAAAAGGTGAAATTTCTTTTATGGACCTCTCTTATACTAAAAATTATTAGATAGCAAATATTTCATATATATATATATATATATATACCCATAATCACTTTTCAGACAGACCAGAGTAAAAGTTATGAAAGAACAAAAAGCAGTCACAATACCTAAAAATTGTTCAAATCATTACAATTGTTATTATGTTTTTATTCTTAAACTTTTTAACTTTTTATTCTTCTGGCTTGGATAAATCAAACAATTTATTACAGAGAAAATGCGAAAGCCTTTCGATAATACCAAAAATGTTAAAAGTTTATAGCAACTAAGAAAAGAATTGTAAGGTGACATGAGTTGCAGATGGTAATTGAAAAATTTTTCATGCCCTTAAATTAATTTTCCCATCCCCATACTTTGCTCCACACTATACACAAAATAATTTTGATATTTTGAAACAATCGTAACTTAGTTTACTCAACACGCAACATATTTTTCTGATCAGCGTCATTTTTTTATGGAAAATAAAAATAATCAGTTAAATTATTCATGAAACCTAAAGTTACATTATATCATATACGTTAAAATAAATCTGTATAAAATAGGACAAGCAGTATATTTTGCAGATCTTTTAATTATAAAAAAAATAATTTTGGAATAGCAAGAGAGGCGAGCGGGAAATAGAAAAATTAAGAAACAGAAATTTATTTATTCAAATACGTATGGAAAAATTTAGAAACATTTTATTAATGATGTTTAATATATTATAAGTCAATTTCTGAAATTTTTTCTTTAAATATATGATACGATATGTAAATAGAATACTGAACAACCAAGTCTCAGAAAATCTAATATACTGAACAATATTAGTAAAGTTAAAATCATAAATTTTGTGTAAAATCAATTTTTCCGTTAAGTACATCAACTTCATGGAGATTTAATAATTAATCAATGTTAGCATCTAAACAAATGAAAAAATCATGTTTTCTGCGATGAATATTTAATATTTAATTAAAATATTGAATATTTATCTTAAATACCGTTGAATGTTATTTTTATGACCAATGAGTATAGTCTTTATCCATGAGTTTGAAATTTCAGATGTAAAAGAAAATTTTCCCAACTAAATGATACATAAAACACAAAGGATTCATTTACGTAGCGAAATACATTGAAAAAGTAAGGTAACTCAATTTGATTGAATAATATGTAGAAGATTAAGTGTTTCTAATTAAGTATGAATTTTAGATTTTTTAAGCAAATAAGAATATATATTAGACAAAATATTGATGATTCGTATTTACTTTATGCCTAAAGTTTTTTGAAACATTCAAAAAATTTGTTTGCTGAAATGCATCTTCAACTACACTACATAATTCGAATGCTGACTGAATTACAAAGTGATTAATTTTTTCGTAAGGTGTAAATTGGTCGTTTATTTTATAAGATACATTTATTATTGTTTTGATGATATATAACTGGCATCCTTTATCATGATTTTTCTTAACTGTATTTTGTAACTTTATAACAGAAACTTAAAATAGTGATTTTGTTAAGAAAAATTACTTTTTAACTTATTAGTTGGAATTGTACTGAAAATTGTGATAAAAATTGTAATTGTTATATACATTGCTTACAAAATGAGTAGCAAAATTCAAAGCATTAAGAAATTCCAGCTTTCAAACACTCAGTTTTGGATCATGTTTGATAGATAGGAAAGGCATGTAGTGCCATGTTGGTGTTGAGTGTTGAATTTAATTCCAACAATTAATACTTTTGTGGAATTAAAACTACATTTACAGTTCAAATACAACTAATATTTAAGATAATGGAGTGCAACTTTGGAAGTGAATCATTTCCTTGTACTTGGTATTTTGATATTCAACTTTACGAAGTGTTTTCCAAATTATGTTATTCGCCTAATGTATTTAAAAAATAGACCTGCAATCTTACTTTAAAAAATTTTCGCAAATAAATTAAATGAAGAACAATTTCAAACATTCTGGCAAAAAAAATGGTTCTCTCTTGATATTAAGTGCCATATGTTTTTTTTTCGTAAAGTGCCATGTTCTGTACTTCTTTAACTGTGTTAGAAATAATCTGATATAAGAACTAAATATATATTACGACACCTTAAAAGCATTAAAAATAACTCCGAAAATTTCGTTGCGAATTCTTAGTAGTTTTATTCATTGCAAAGAGAGAGAATTTTTCAGTGTACTAAATTTCCTTCAATTCACATAATATATTCTTATAATTAAACCAGAATAATAATGATAATTTCACTTAAGATACCCAATGTTGAACTGAATGAATAAGAGATGAACTTTTGAATAATTTTGAAAGAAAATATGCTTAACTTTTTCCTGAATCAATGACATCTATGTAATAAAAGCATATTCAACAAAATTTTATTGTTATTTAAAATGTATAGGAAAATTGTCACATTAGTATAAAAGGCAACATTTTATTTTAATAATGCTGAAACATGTAAAACTCGTTCATGGAAACACTGAACAAATTTCGTTCTTATAACTGTAATAGCAGGTTTCCTTTCTTTTTTTTTTTTGAATTGTAGATTATATCAATAACTTATGTAGCACAATAAATTTTTTCCTTTCCTTTTATTGTGCTTTCATTATTTTGTTATTTTAAATAATGTTAAGCATATAAGCTAGAATTAAAGTTAAATAGAAAATGTGGTATCAGAACTGGTTTTATTAATTAAATAAACCATGAAAAAACTGGCAATTACTCCTAATCATATACTAAAAGTAATTTAAAATTTGTAGAAAATAGTGGAAAGATTTACGGGACTATTACTTGCGAGCAATAAGGTGTCATGAGTCTTTTAAATCATGTTAGATTACTTCAAAATATATTGAAAAGGGGAGAGTATTTGATGTTTCATCGTAAATCTCACGTCCTGTTCTTTATTTTTATGCGAATCTTTGGTAACTGTATATACGGAAAAATGTTTGAGTAAATGGGTTTGAATATTAAAGGGAACGATGTATTTATTATCTAGAATAACTAAAAAGTTCTTAAATTTCTAAGATGTTCTGAACATAAATGTAAGAAAAAGACATTAATGAAAGTTGTTTATTTTAATGGCCAAAGGAATTTATTTACACATTTATACTTTCTTTCATCATAACTTCACTGAAAGCTCACTGCATTAATTTGACTAACCACATTAATATATTATACGAGACGAGAAGAGTATAAAAACTTGTTAACACATACTTGTTTATTAATACACGTAGAAAATTTAATTCCAAAATTCATTAATAAATTCTAAATTCATTAATGTCTCAAGCCGAAACCTTCCATATATTTCGATTAAAAATTGAAAAAGGCATTTTATGTCTCTTGGTTTTCAAAAAAATGTATTATATTCCTAATTCCTTGGTGTCTATGATTATTTTATGTATTAGTAGAAGTAGTCTAAAACTGGTTAGTCGTTTTATAATTATAAAAGAGCATGAAAAAGAATGTATACTTAAAAAAAATGCAACGAAGTTATGCGTAAGATAGTATCATTCCATATATTATATACAATCCTTTTTATGGCAAGATCTTAAAGAAGAGCATTAGATGTATTTTGCTACCTTTAAAATATGTAATAATTAGTATTTGCCAAGATTAACCTTCGGGATTTGGTACGAATATAAATCATTAATATATGTATTAAATAGTAAATTCTATGGTGTTAAGCCAAAATATTTGTAGAAGAAACAAATTAGCGATTAAAAACATTTTGAATGTGAGCAATACAATATGTGATTTCCTCGACTTCACTTAATTCATATAATATATTCAGAAAGTAATTCATAAGTTTCTTAAAAAATTCATTTGTCCACAATCTACTTAATTCATGTTATTTAATTAATTTTGTATGACTTAATATCTAAGACATGGCTGAATTTCCATTGAAATTCAGTTTTCTTAATTTTTAATTATGAAATGCAAAATATAAACGAAAATTAAACCAACAAATAATGGTAATTTTGAGATGAATATTCAAAAGTAATAATGAAATGGAATATTTAATAAATGAAGTAATTTTAATAGATATTTAATTCAAGTGAATGATTAACTATTTTTTGGATTCGTTTTTAAACACATGAAAAATCATGTATCGAGTTATGTTTTGAATTTAATTAAAAATCAATGATTTCTTCAAGTTGTAATTTATTTAAATAGATGATAAATCAGTATGAACAATGTAATTTGGTTACTTAAAACCATCTTATTTGCCACTCAGAAAAAGGAGAACGATGGAATAAAACTATCTGTAATCCAGGAAAAACACTGAAAGGAAGATAACAAAAATTTGAGAGAGAAAAAGCTTAACACTTGAACACAAAACTCTTAAACATTTTTAATTCTTTTTTTTAGTGTCCTAAACTCTTAAAATAAATAATTTTAAAATGAAATGATCGTATAACCAGATCGCTATCCAAGAAAATAAACGGAAAATTAACCATAATAAGACACAAAGGAAGCAAAAAGAGTGAGGGAAATTCAGTGCTTTATGTGCCTGAGGCAAACTGGTGAAATAAAAAGGACCGCACGTACTCTGATCGTAAAGTGCAGGCTGTGATTTTCGTTACAAAAGAAATAAAATGAAGTTCAGACTACTCGTAGATCAACAAACGCTTGTCTTGAAAACGTATCCTTTGAAAATTTTCATTTCAGAGGGTTTGAACGTTTTAATTTTTTTTTACTTATATTTTTTTGAATTTGAATGTTTGGATTGGATATGATTCACAATAACTCGGAAAGTGAAATGTTCCACTTTGAATATTAGTCTGAAAGATTATTTTCAAAATTTTGTGGTCAATGAGTTTAGCTGTACTTTCAGCAGTTTTTATTGATCAGATATTAAGTGTTAATTAATTTTAAATTTTTTAAAGTTTCTTTAATAATTAAAATTGATGTCGAAATAGTGTGAATGTAACGTAGACAATTTATATCGTTTTTGGAATTTATACTATCGCTCAATGTATATCATTCCTGTAAATTCGTTTTATTTAAATCGCGATGAATTTATAATGGACCTCGATTATTACGATAGAACCAGTTACGACTGTGTTTTATACTTGATAAATATAGAAAATCCTTTTCATGAGTAATCTTCGAAAAAAAGTAAGAATATGTCTTGCTAAATTTTCTGTCCAAAAATACAAAATTCCAACTCGTTTTTCATTTGTGGAATTCACTGTCGAGGTAGCCTTTTGTTTCATAGATATTCGAACACTTGCTGCTTCTAAGTAAGATTTCATTAAGAAATTGTAAAACCTTTCTAAGCTTCTCCTGTGAAATTGTTTAAAACTTTATTTTACTTGCAAACACTCTGAATTCTAATCTCGTAATCAAATGCCATCTCACCATTAAAACACGCAATTCTTTCCAGTTTCTATTTTAATCTCTTAACCGTTCACATATTCACATTTTAACTTGACTTAAGGCTTCAGTTCCTTAAAAGAAGTAATTAAGTACTTAATAAGTGCTGAGTAATCCTGCACGCTTAATGCATGTACGAAAAAAAGCTAGCAACAAAAATAAAAATATTAGATCTGAAGATGTTTTAAAAACTGTTAAGTCATACGAATTAAATCAAATTAGAAAAATTATAACTATTCATTTCCTGTTTGACACTAATTATATCGTTAATAATTTCCTTAAATTGCAAAAAGTGCAAACTTATTCGTCAAATATTAAATTATTTATCCTTATAAGCTTTCTAAAATATAAAAAGTAAATAAAAAATAATAAAAATGCAAGATAATTTTTTTATTTATATCTTCATTTTTCCCCTTATATTCTGCATTGAGAAAAAATGCTTAAGTGTAGTATTATATATATTATAGATATTAAGTATAATAATATTATTCAGTATAATATATAAATTAAATGTATAATATAATATTAATATTATACTATAATGTTATATTATAAATAAAATATTAAATATAATATTAAATGTATAATATAATATTAATATTATACTATAATATTATGTTATAAATATAATATTAAATATAATATTAAATGTATTACAGAATATTTAACTGTAAAAAAACAAAGCATCTACCTGCTCATAAAAATGAAATTAATGGCAAAAGGTTTTGAATCAAATCTTCGCAATTTCATAAAACTTGTTCTCTCATTATACTTTCACTTTTATTATTGTTACCTTTATGAATTTTGTGGAAGACATTTTTCATTGCATAGGTTGTAAATTGGTAAATGAAAATGATTAAAATTTACCTGCGTTTCATAAGCTTATAATTTTTATTTTGATAATGTACTTTTTATTATTCTTAGTATTCATTACACTGAATTTTAAAAAATAGCAAATACAAAAAGGAAAATAGGCAGTTTTTTCCCTTTTCTTTGTCACAGGAGTACGTATTATTTGAAGTTGTATTTATTTAATATAATGAAGTTACTTTATTAGAGACTCTTTTTAAAGCATACTTATTTTTCAAATTATTAATTGCTTACATCCAATGAAACTAAAAATTTAAGGTATTTAATACAGTAAAATCAAAATTTCCAAAAAATCCTATACATTTTCTGAGAAATATTTCCGTCGAAATCTTTTTCATTTATTCTTTATCAAATTTAAAATCCGTTGGCAATTTATAAAGTAACGATAATTTCTGAGAGCCAGCCTACTTTTAAATATTTGAGGTTTAATTTATTGCTTCCATAATACTTAAATTTAATAACAAAATACCAAGAGAAAAAACTTATATATTTGAGGTGAAAGTTTTTAACATAAATTGCCTTTCATGAGATTTCCAAATTTTTTTAGAGTATTTTATGTCATAAAGTTAAAAATATATAAAATACATTATTAATATTTTGAGATAAAGTTTTCATAAAAATAATAATTAATTAAAGCTTTATAATACTTTCTTATATAATTCGAATTTTACTTTATTTATGATAAATAAAAAAAATCCAAATTACGTAGAATAATTTGTTTTATTTACAAATCCAATAGTAAAAATATTTATAAGTCTATAACCAGGTTTAAAGAATCAGTTTCTTTTACTTTATTGAAAACAATTGGAAAACATGTATTATCATATTTTATGCAGTATTTATTTTCATTTGTATTCGTATAAAAACGGAAATTAAAAGTTTCCTAAGACATTTAATAGTTCATTATTTATCCAAAATGTATTTTAATGGAAAAAAAGTGTTATAGTATTCTTTAAATATAAATGGAAGAGAACCAGAATAATATTTTAAAGTCCCTTTCATGAAAACTAAATATTTCTTTCTTCGCTAAATTGTAAAAATATCATATTTGGCTACAAAACTAAATTTATCGACTACTACAAAAACTATTAGCTACAAAACTAAAATAATCTGCAATAATGTTCAACAATGTAATGTTTTTCTGCTTACACTTTTTTAAAAAACATTTTATAAAGAAGACAATAGAAACTGTTTTGAGAAATAAAATATGAGAATTAATATTGTAATCACTTATGTTATGTTTTGTTACAGCTTATTTTATTTCCCTTAATAATTAAAACGATAATTATTAAATAAATATCTTCCTTCATAAAGCGATCTTATAAACATTTTAAATGAAAATTAGAGCCAATGAAAGTCAAAAATATATTTTTTTAAAAATTCGATACACATTATTCATGGAACGTTACTTTTCGAGAAATGGGCTTAGTTTCAAATTTAAATTAGTTAATGTATCAAACTTTATCATCATTTGTGCATTATAATGCAAGAATATTGACCAATCCTGAAAACAGCATCGAAAAAGTTAATAATTGTAATTTTTTTTTAATAATTAAGGTCTCAAATGAATTCCTGTTCAAAATATTAAGCCTATGCATTAAGTAAAATTAGTTTAACCTAAAGTTATTAAACATGAAATTATGTGAACGATTAGTGTAGTGCTTCTCAAATGCTCTTAATTCGAAAAAAAATGACGAAAGTAATTAGGGGAATGCTCACACAATTGTTAGCAGTTCTTAAAATGAACATGAAACTATTTGATTATGCATGACATTCAATGGTATTTTTATAATTATTTTAATATAAAAATATCAACAATGTTGAGGATTTTTATGTTAGTTATTACTGATAAGAGCTATGTTGTTTATTTTAACACATCTTTATAATATCCATTAGCTAATATATATTTTTTTTAAAATAGTTTATATATTCTTCCCTCAGTTATAATTATTTAACCATGCCATCATGCTGTATAATTTTATAATTTAAATTAATAAAACATAGATAATTAAATTACAAATCTGGAAACAACCAGAAAAATTACATTATATCTTAAGTATGTACTATTACAAATCAATATCGTTAAGTCTTAATTATTTTATATATAAATACTAAGAAATAACCGAGATGTGCAGACAAAATTCATTCTCCTTCTAATATTAATTGTTCCTTTTGCACACAGTTTGAAGTATCTTACATTATTATAAAGTTTTCAATGTTATTCCATGGTAACATAAAGTTTAGTTACTAATAAAAATGTAATGAAGATAGAATAAAAATTATTATTTTAAATCTACGTAATCCCCGTTTAGTCATTCATTATTCCCTACTTTCTTTGACCTTTTGAAGGTCGTCATTGCAGAACTAAGCAGATAGAACTGAATTGTAAACTTAGTGAGGGTATTTCAATTTACAGCTCTCTGAAATCAACACATCAAGATCAATACCTGTAATTTACAACATTATGTAAAAGAACAATTAATATGTTTAATATACTGTAGTTAGATAGCTTCGATTGTCCCTTAGTAATAATCGAAAATTTGGGATTTCTCCCACTATTAAATTTTATATATATATATATATATATATTCAAATTGAAAGAAATACTTTCTGAACTCTCTGGAGAAATTAGAATGCGAAATCATTTCTAATTAACTTTAAACTTCCAACGTCCAAATAAAAATTGAAAACAACGGATATGTGATTACAAGCTTCCTTTTTTTAGAAGTTTCTGCATTGAAACACCAAAATAATTCTAAATGGAATCTTTATCGTTATCAATTTCTTCGGGAAAATACAAACTAATCTTTTTTTCCCGACACAAACTTTCTTACATTTTAAAATTGAAAACCTAACATTCATTAAAAACAAATTTAAAAAATTCCAAATTTAAATAGAAATATTTGAGAATTTATCATAAGAAAGTGCTTATTCGTAATTTGTCGTCATTCGCAAGTGATAAAGTACAATTATTTCATTACATTTCCCCTTACCTGTATTTACACCTATGCATACAAAATGAGATACACAGTTTTTCATGATTATGTAGTTTACTTTAAATTCTAGTCCTTTTCAATGAAGTAAAAAATGTTTTCGTTTTAGAAATATTAAACATTTCTTTTCAGAATTCCTTTTGTCAAAATTCTAAACTAATTATCTATCCCATGATGAATGGCAGATGAATTCAGTCAATTGTTGGAAATAAATATTTACTGAATTTTATAAGTAAAAAGTTCCAAAGCATTTAAATACATGTAAAATTATAGAAGCAGAAAAGATAGTCTTAGAAGTAACAACAAAAGTTATACAGGTTTACTCCGTAAAAATTATGGGTAATTGACAATTTTTTTGATTCATGAAAACGTTATAAGTGAGAAAAGATTACTTGTTAAAAACATAGTTACGTCAGGAAGTTAATTTTAATTTACAACAAAACATATATTAAGGCAATGAATATAACTTTAGCACAAGAATTATCAATACATTTATAGGACTCAAATTTAATAAAAATCTCATTAATTTCATGAAGTTCAGGAATAACTACACTATCAGTATCTTTAAATAACAAATAAACCAAAAAACGTTATTACAGAATATGATAAGCGTTGATAATTTAGTAAATATGTAAAAAATAAATTAATTGTGATATTTTTTTCTTTACTCGAAAAATTTTCTCTGTAAAATGGATGATTACTTTTTATCTGCGAAACTCACTCTTTTTAATTATAAAATAAACATAAGTTGAAGAAACCATCAATATTCATGAGATATGTAAGTTAAATTTACACTATAATTCTATAAAAATGGTGTTCAATAAATATTACCAGAGAAATAATTAATTAGATAATATTTAAAATAAATAATTAAATTTATAAGACTACAAATATATCTTATTTTCTTTGATTTCACTGAATAAAAACTTATCCTTAATAATGTATAATTGGTATTATATTAAATTAATGCTCAATGTGGGACACTACTGCAAATAAATCAGCTTATGAATTTGATACTTTGTTTCGTTAAAAATAATTTTACTAACAATGTTCAGCGAGTATGTTTTATTTGATGTAATCGTAATTAACTTATTTCATTATGAAAAGAGACTTATATTCAAATTTGTATTGCTTCTAAATTTAATACTGAAATAAAATATTACTATTTTTGCAGTATGGGACTGAATTCTAATTAAATACATTTTTACTGAAATAAACTATTAATGAAAGTTCAAAATTAGGAATCATATAGACTATTCACATTACATTGTTCAGAGCCATAGTAACTAGGCAGACAGAATAGAAATTGATTGTAGGTCAAAGTCTATGAGACTAATTGAAGAATCAACACTAAATTTCGAGGAAAATTTTAATGAAAGAAAAAGAATTCCTGTATCACAAAACTAAACAGACATTGTCGTCCCTACATAGCATGTGATGTAGAATACAATATAATTCAGAATATTTTCTCATCAAATTGAGCATTGTTCAGTACATTTAGTAATTTTGGTCCTTATTGTATGCATTCTTTTAACAGATTTAATACCACTTTAACTCAATCATTCATTATAAGAAATATGAAATTAATTATATTGTTTTTACATTTGAGTTTGACGGAACTATAATGTGACACTAATTTTGATAACAGTAGAACATCAGTTTTTAAATATCTAATATCAAGTAATTATATTTTTCTAAACATTTTCTTGAAATTTACTTGTTAATCGTCATATACAGGACAATAAAAATTCAGATTTAAAAACCTTTGTACTTTATAAAAACACATGGCCAAGGGTTTATGGAATGTAGGCAATTTTACTCTTCAATAAAGAAAGTTTGTGAGATAGTTATTGATATTAACGATTCTTTCACAGCCCATGCTTTGCAGAGTTAAAGTTATACTTATTTTGAATAGAATTTTAAAATATATGATTATTTTACTTTTTAATTTAAAAACAAATTTATCTGAATATTTAAGATTTGGATAAAGAAGTTTTTCTTTCAGTTATTGCTAAAGATAAAATAAAATCATTTAATCCAAGAATATTTAACGCATTTTCTTCTAAATTATAAATGTGGCATCAGAGGTCAAAGTCATTAGGTGTGTGTGAGCTTACTTGTCTTTTAAATGAAGTGTTCCCCATAGAAAGTAAAAATTATTATTTTTTTACCTAAGAAAACTTTGATCTCCGTTATTAATGTAACCTATCCTTCCTTAATAATGATTAATAGTACTATGAACAAAATACATTCAATCATGTCTGCCAGTTCATATTTACCTTGGCCGCTACTCCGCTGAGAGTTTTGAAAAGTGCTAAATACAGAAACATACTAATAACTGCTGTTATAACGTAATATAGCCTCATTTCATATTTACACTTAAATTTTTATTAGATATGTTCCTATAATAAAGTCAGTTCCTGGTCAGAATACCTACATAAGAATTGACAACAATTAAAATTTTCTAAGTCTAAACAATTTATTTTTTCTCTCTTTAAAATTAACGGGCTTACAAATATCAGGGGAATATTGGATACCCTAGTGATCCTTCTTTATTTTTTACCCTCCTTGTCAACTAATTTGTGTCTTTTATTCAATTCCTTCACGTCTAGACCACAGTTAAATTTTGTTCGGCGCAGCATAGCCACATCTGGCTCTTGTGCCAATAAACTTTACTTTCTCTCAGAACTCAGGTAGGTAATTGCGCGAAAATAGGATATTTTCAGATATTTGTATTTATTTTACTTTATAATATTTCTTGCTTCCTTTTATTAGAAATATTACTTACTACTTATCTTTTATAATATTATTTTGCTTTTCTACACAATATATAATCTATCAAAACTAAATTTTTTATTTTACTTTTAATTTAAAATGTTATATCATTTAATTTCATTAGAAGTCTTAATTACTCGATTTCTATAATAATTTGTCATTTTTCTTTACGTATTATATATGAAAAAAATGCTCGTCTTAAAATGTAAGCATCGTTAGCGGTTTTAGAAAGTATGTATTTCTCTGAACACTTAAATGCCCACTCCAATTCTTTTTCTTATAGAAAAAATATTTAAATTCTGAGTGATCTCCTTTAGTTCATAAATATCGTATCATATTTACTTATCAAGAAAAATAAATTTTTTCTTTCGTTTTTTATCATTTTCGGTCATGCACATTGTTGAAATACATACACAATGATTTTTTAAAATAATTAAAAATAAAATAAAAAAATCGTACAACAAAATGATCTGGTATTATATTTAATGATTTTTTAAATTATTGAACATAATTCCTGACAATTTTACTGCGTGATTATTTTAGTTTTAAATATTTTATAATTCTTTAAAATAATTATTTAAAATAGTCAAATAGGAATGTATTCCAAACATGAGAACATGTATTTGAACAATAATTTTATTTAATATATGATTATATCTTTCAACAATTACATTCTTAAAACGGTATGTATTCAGGTTTTGTGGTTTTGCATCCGGTATGTGTCACTATGTGTAAGCATAGGTATCTTTTATTATTAACATAACATATTTTTATTTGGTAATTCTTTGAAAATCCTTATAATTCAAACAAAAAGGAAGAATTTATTAATTATATTTTTTATTATTTTTAAATGAAGCAAAATTTCTGAGATCACTTTTAATTTTATGCCTATTACATACGTTTGATATTGGAAGAATAGTGCTTAGAATTCTTTATAGTGAAACTTTCATCCTGATTTAAGTACCGGAATCATATTCATTACTAGATAATTAAATATTTAAATTCATTTGCAATCAGTTATTTGAAATGAACAATACAGCATTGTGCAGAAGGTATTAAAGATAAATTTCAAAGAAATACGAAAAAGAAATATTTTACTCTTAAAAGTACTGGAAAAAAATGTATAATTGTATATCATTATATATTCAGAATTTGCAAAGCTTTCCGACTATACGAAAATAGTTATAATTACATTAACTTAATAAAGTTTCAAAATAATGAAAAATAAAAATGAGAATATTGCACAAATTTATGCTCGATATAAAATGTGCAACAAAAGCTATAAATTTTAGAACAACTGCCACGTGTTATAAGTAAAGCCATGAATTTTACATTGGAAAAGATGATGACTACAAAGAAAGTGAATTCGGAAATATTTTTGGCAGACTTGGGGATTCACAAAAAATATTCAATCCAGTCACGTATAAATTCTTACGCTGAAAAGAACACGAGGTCAAGTGACAAATTTTTTCTATAAAATACATTAAATGAATAGAATTTTTTAAAAAAGAAACGCTGCTTTCACGTGACAAACACGAACAAAATAATTCAAAAAAATTTGTACATTTCCTTGCTTCGATGCCTTCAACTATATCGCAAAACTATGCTCAGGAATTTAAATGAGCAGCGTTTCCGCTTGTTCTTGTCGCAGAAAGAAACAAGAAGTATGTGTTTGGAGCTATTATGAAATATAGAAATGAAATTTTACCTTCAGAAGAAAGTACTATTTATATGTTCTACATATGTGAATTTTTCAATGCTTTCAAAAGGTTTAATAAACATATTAAAATGTTTACCAAATATTTTATTAACATTTTATGGATATTATTATTTTTAACATTTCATTTCAATATTAATATTTTTAAATTATTAATTGATCTAATTAAAATAAGGTAGATTTAAATAATTTTATATCAATGACTTTTATAAATTAATTTGTCATAAAATTTGAAATTGTTCTGTTAAATGTGATTATGTTAAGAATGTATTGTTATTTATTAGAAAGGCACAACACAGGAAACTTAGGTATTTAATTGAAAACTTTTATCACATCTTAATAAATTTAATTATTTTCTAGCGTAGACTGCTTTTCATCTCACTATTTTTATAATTATAGTAAATAACGTGATCGTAACTGAAACTAATAATGAAATCTACTTCAAGAATAATAATAATAATTTAAGCTAAGCAGGAAAAATCTGAAATTCAAACATTAGTATATAAACTGCTGTTTGTAGAAAATGCAACACCATGAAGGAATCATCAGAATCAAATGAAATTCGCAGCAAATGTCAATTATAGAATATTATGCAAATTAATAAAGTTTCAGAGCCATCGCGCGTGCGCGGCGCGCGCAGCGCCCTCTGAATTGATGCTGAAAGCGTATAAATAAAGTGCTGTAGCGGGACGTTGAAAAAAGTCTATGATTATTTGTTAGTGGCAAACGTGTAGTGAGACCTGAGTATGCCTCCACGACGGAAGAATAAGAAATTCAAGCAACTTACGGAGTTTGAACGAGGGAGGATAATCGGCCTTCGAGAAGGAGGATTTTCCTATCGCGCAATAGCAGCTCGTATGCAGCGGAACAGTTCCACAGTGATGCGAGTTTGGAAGCAGTGGACCGACGAGCACCGAACAACTCGAAAAACAGGCACTGGACGACAGAAGGTGACGTCAGAGCGCGATGATCGACACCTGCTCCGCATGGCGGTGAATGATCGCACAGCTTCCTCCAGGCAGCTGGCAGCACGTTGGTCTACTGCTACAGGTGTACAATTGTCGGCTTCGTCAATTCGTCGTCGTCTGCTGCGCCGTGGATTGCGTGCAAGGGTGCCTTTATACAGGATTCCCCTCACGGCGAATCATCGACGGCTGCGTCGGCAGTGGGCTCTTGAGCACAGAGACAGGCGAGCTGATTGGCACCAAGTTGTCTTTTCAGATGAATCACGCTTCAATTTGTGGACCCATGATGGCCGTGTTCGTGTTAGACGTTATGCCGGTCAACGCTGCCTTCCTGAGTGTATTATTGAACGACATAGTGGTCGAACACCCGGAGTTATGGTCTGGGGTGCGTTTTCGTATCATGGACGATCCAATTTGATACGAATTGAGGGTAATCTCAATAGCAACAGGTACGTCCGTGAAGTGCTACAGCCCGAAGTCGTTCCTTTCCTTCAAGGCATCCCTGGAGCTATCTTTCAGCAGGATAATGCACGCCCACATGTTGCGCGGACTGTTCGAGACTTCTGTTCAGCACAACGCATGTAACTTCTTCCTTGGCCTGCTTATTCACCGGATATGTCGCCTATTGAGCACGTGTGGGATATGGTTGGTCGGCGTCTCGCTCGTGATCCGCGTCCTGCAGTTTCCAAAGACGAACTTTGGTTGCGCATACAAGCGATATGGAATTCTCTTCCTCAAGCAGATATTCAACATCTGTTTGACTCCATGCCACGTCGTATAGCAGCACTTATTGCAGCGCATGGTGGCTGCACCAAATACTGATTTCGGACGCTTAATTTGTTTCTTTTGTTTTGAAAATTTCATCATTTATTTGTATCAGTACAAGTCGTTTCTGCATTAAATTTCATTTGATTTTGATGATTCTTTCATGGTGTTGCATTTTCTACAAACAGCAGTATATATGATAAATTTATGCAACAACCGACACTACTTTAAGGCCACAAAATTTTGTACTCTATCTCAATGTGTAATGGAGGAAAAGGAAAAATGTTGCATAAGCAAACATGCAATGACGCCAGAATCAATATAGATGTATACTATTTTAAGAATTTGGTTTGTCAAAAGAGAGAATCTGCAAGTTTGAATGAACTCGTAAGAGGATGTGACAAAATTTTACGTGAATGTACTATTTCAAATCTGGAAATAGGCTAAGGTAAACGTTTTACCAAATTTTCTCATAGATAGTTACATAAAATGTAAAGGGCAGAAAACCCAAAATACGTTTTTGTTTCCGAAATAAATAAAATAAATCGTTTAACTTTACTTGAACAAGATGCTAGTGATCAAGTTAAAAAAGGTCTCGAATGAAGTGAAAGGAAAATAGTTGATAGAATAGTACGATCAAAAACGTACGTGAATGATTATTTTAAAGATTCTTGAAATTGTGGTTATAAAAAATAAACTAAAAGAATAAATCAACTTTTATTATAAGACTGAATGATTATAAAATTTAACGTAAAAAATATCTGCTGAATACTTTTTGCTTAAATTTCTACTTAGATGTCATGTGAGGACAGTTCGCTGTCAGCTATAATCAAATTTTGGTCTCCTTTGGAAAGAAAATTGTCAGAAAACCAAACTATCCATTCAAACAAATTTGGTAGCTTAGTGTTTGTTCGAAATCATATGTTTTGGACTGATAAATGGAAAAGTAATTTCATTAAATGAATAAAAAGTTTAATGTGTAAGGCTTTAATGGGATAAATTATTATTGGTACCATTTGAAGGACAGTAGATATCCTTTATAACCAAGATAGTATGAAGATGGTTCTCTCATGGTATATGAGCTGCTTCTGGATATGATAGCCAAGAGTATGTTTGACTAAATTCTATTTACTAATAAAATACACGTGTCAAAGGCTTATTGCCTATGTTACCAGTTATCTGCGGTCAACATTGGGTGCTTCTTCAATACAATGCATCCATGCATCGTTCTAACTCAACAGTTGCGTGATTAGAAGCAAATAGGGTATCTACATTGGATTTTCCAGCCAAAATCTACCATCTAGCTCTGTATAAAATGTATGAGGATGTTTAGTTTGTGATATTCACCATAATCATCCCGCAGTACCATAGCATTCTTCCAACTAAAAACATGAAGTTGTTTTCAAATAATAAATTGCTTTCAAATTTATTTCGTAAATTGGTTGACTCAATATCATTTCGATTATTTGATGTAATATGAATCATAATGATTTGACGGAGGATTGAGGCTGCTTACATTATTTCCAGTACAAGCCTTAAAATTTTATTTCAAATACTTTTTCCTATTTTGTATTTATTTTGAATAACGGAAAAATTTCATTAGCAGGCTACTTAGTATGCAATTAAATTTGTGCTTGTATATCATTTTTATTCAGAAAAATCCATTTTATTTACTTTTGTGTTATTTTATCCACAAAACACTTGTGACATTAAAATTGTGTCTGTAAATATATTAAATGTATGTCGCTAAGTAGATATGCTGAAAAAAATCACATTCAGAAGGAAATTAATTTTTTGTTGAAATTGAAACAACAATTACAAAATATTATTTTCTTACACATAAGAAACCTTTTTATTAATTTTAAGTATTACTTTTCACAATATTTTTATATATATTTGTAAAAGTTATCTTTAATATGCTCATGTCATAAACTTAAAATCCAGTTTCTATATACCATTAATATATACTATATTTACTGTATTTAAATATATAGAGCATTTAAATATATAATTAGTGTTGGGATAAACTAATGTTAACGTTATTGCACAGAAGTTAGATTCTGTTAAAATAACATATTAGTTCTATTAGCTTTTTAAGACAGGGTATTTAAAAGGAAATAATTTGTTCAAATTACATAAGATATTTTCTTAATATTTCACAGTCGTTAAAATAAGGGTCAGCCGTAACAACTTTTGTAATTCCTATTGTAGTTCAAAGGAAATGAAATTATGATGGTAAAGGGTAAACTAATTTAGTAAACATTTCTCATTTACTTCATAAGAAATGATACCGTTTTTTTTTTTTTTTTTTTTTTTTTTTTTTTTTAGCATTTGATGTTATTCTTCAAATTATCGCGAATATTGAATTTCATAAAATTCTGTTCAAATGTTTTTGAATTCCGTATTTTATGTCTTTTTATCTTTTGTTATGATATTTTTGATCAATGTGCGTAATGTTGGAGATCCACTCTTCCTTATGTTTGAATTACATAAGGAAGTTTTAATTGTTTGAAGTATCATAGTAAAATTAGAAAAGTCTCTTTATTATTCATTAAATAAAATAATGTTTACTTTCTATTCCGATATGTAAGTTGAATTAATATATGTATATCTATATGAGAATAATTTGAAATAAATCGTAAATCAAAGGGATAACAGGATTATTTAGCTTCCTTTCAGATATCATTTCTTTCTCATCTAGGATGTTATTCATATTCGATAAAATTAATGAACATAGTTAAGGAATTATTTTAGTTTATTTTGACTAGTGCATAGTGAAATAAAACATAAACATTTAGTCAACAAGGCAATTTATGAATAATGTTTTTCCGTAATGGTCGATCATCAATTCCATCATTATATGACGCGAACAGAAACAATATGAAAATGTAACTTAAAAATAGTTAAAAATTTAATATTCAAATGACGTGACCAAAATCTTCTCATAACAACTGCAAATGATCGATCAGAATAATAAAGCGAAATAGGTAATACCTCCATACTTCTCATACATAACAAAATGTATATCTTTTATAAAGATTCAATCATTCTAACTTAGTCTTCAAACTTTACACTCTAATTTATGCATCAAAAATGAATTTTTCTTGAAATAAAAAAAATAATAAAAATAAAATTCTCTTATAAAACCTATGTGTGCTGAAAATCTTGACAACATTTTTGTAGGAATTAAAATGAAGAATAATTAATAAGGATTAAAATAAAAAAAAATAGTCGAGATAAATTATATGGAGTTAATTAAAACTTGAATAACGTTTTTAGTTTCACCTTCACCACAGAAATAACAGTTCATTTCAATATTAAGATTGAATAATATTATATTTTGGTATTCGAATTAAACTAGTTTTTTTTTATCAATTAAAACCTATTTCCCTCATCAAAATATTCTAAATAAGCAGTGTACCGCACTTTTAAAGCAGAAAATAAAACTATAAAAAATGGAAAATGAAAATAGCATACTGAATTTTGGCACTTGACTTTGATTTAGAAGTAACAAATGCATTAGAAGAGCTATATTTAATCTCATTTTAAGAGGTGGTAAAAATAACCAAAATATTTTGACTCACCTAAGAGCACTTACAGCAATTAAAGGTTAAATTAATTCTAGAATTTGGTACAATATTATGTTTTAAACCTGATGTAAATATTATATTAATGATCCTTATTTATATATGTCTTATTTTAAGGCCTGCTCTTAGCATTTTTTTTAAATTCCTTTTCGAGCCCCCGAAATTCAAGTATTTTTCTCTAAGAATATTATATATATATATATATATATATAAAGAAAATTAAGCAGTACATAAAATTAAATTGCTTCCAAGTTTAGTCAAAATCAAAAATTTGATACACATGAAATTTTAGGGTTAGGAGAGTTATGATATTTTATCTATTCAAATCTAAATAAATCATGAAATATTTATTTTGTAACCAAATTTATTCTAAGACAGTTGAATAGATTTTGAGCATAAATATATATAGATATGAAAGATGAACCAAACAAAGATTTGGTATCATTTTTGATTATCAATTCAAAACCTTATCTTTTACATTTTAATATATACCTAGTAGATTTCCTTCTAATAGTTCATAACTTACCTACAGTTAATATTAATATGGGAATTGCCTAGATTTTTAATGTGTTTGAAATTCTTGTTTGGATTCTATTACATCTCGTTTAAAGTTATTGTATTTAATAGTATTTTAATATATCTGTTTTCTACAAAGAATCAGTGTCCCTTACGAGAATTGATTTATCTTTACGAAAGCTATGTGAAACTCTCAAAACTCTGCTGCATAATTAGTTTAGGTGAGCAAGGTAGAATAAATTGGAGCAAAGGTATCCAGTTGTTACATGCAGATGGATCAATATGTGTGAAAACTTCCCATTATTGCCTCTCGTGTTTTGAAAGTTACTAAAAGAACAGAGCTTAAAGTTAATGAAGGCAGAGAGTTATTAAACACGAAACTACATTTGAAGAGTAGTAAAATTATTTAATTTGGGTTAGGCTATAAATTTCATCAGTAAATTTGAAATTTCACTCAAAGTTAAGATCAGCATTTATAAGACAGAAGTTCAAGGAAATATCCTTAAAGTTTATACTTAAAAATAAAGTCTAAATGAGTTACCATGAAAATGAGCAAAAAAATCTTTTAAGCTGTTCCTTTAAGATTAACATTATCAGAAAACGTTAATAAAAAAGAACTAACAGATTTTTTCGATAGAAAATAAACTAATCGTTTACGCTAATTTTAAATATTGTGATAGTATTGCTACCAAAATTAAATGAAATAAAATATGTTTATTCATTTTCATTATTATCAATTCATTTATTTTTGGGAATACTACAGTATAATAAAACTATATCATAAATTACAATAAACAAATTAGAATATTTACTTTCATATCGATTATCTTATCATTTCTTTTCTCAGAGTCTAGATAACAACTATAAATTATGTACCCCTATTTAAATATAAGCTTAAGGTATTAAGATGTTCTCAGTTGAGCTAACAAGATGGTTTTTTAGTAATGCCAATACTTTTGCTCTTCTATTCTCTATTTCTATTTTGTTGAAGACTATAAATCACTGTTTAATTTTTCACATTAATGTTATCATAAATATTAAGTAAGTCGTGAAACATATATAAATTATGGGAATCCAATTTTGATTAAATTCGAAAATGGAACTTCTTCAGACAAAGAAAAAATGACATTTATGAGTCTGTCGACTTTTATATTTTGGGAATGTTTAAGACATTTAGACAATGGTCATTTGAAGTGAGGTGAATAATTATTTGCTTTATAAAAAATGTATATTTATTTTGAATATTTAAGAATTTGGTACATTTTAGTTAAATAAATATATTTTCAATTGGTTGTGACAATTATTCTTTAAAATGTTTACTTTTTAATCAATAATTTTATTTTAGTACTTTTTTAAGTAATTAGTATTTATTCATGTTATCTTATAATTTTATTTTACTTTTTATTTCGCAATTTATGCCGTTTAGGAATGTGGAATAAACATATTTGGAATAAAATTAGTATAAGAAATTATTACGCGGGCAATAGCAGGAACTTACTATAACAATTCGCAATACATACATTAACTTAAAAATCCTCCTTGCACGTACATGAATAAATAATGAATAATGAGGCGTGACCAAATTTCATGAACTTTTTCCCTTCAAGTAATTCATAATCAGCGTTAAAGTCGGGATATGGATTAAAAGTATTAACAAATAGTAAAATTAATTCTCTACATATTTGTTACATTGTACTCTTCTACATTACAATGTATAAATACGTTTTCTGATTTAGGTTTTCAATTTCCTTTATAGAAGTAAACATAAATATTTTTTGCAGTTCTATTGAACTTTATTATGTTTTTAATATCTATATTATCTGTTCTTAAAGTGTTTTCTTTTTATGCAGCAAAAAGAACATCAATAAAAATAACTTCATTCGACAAAATGCTTATTATGTTAATTAAAAAAAAAACCTTGTCCGTCGAAGCAATTTTTCTTGCATATAAAACTAGATGACTTGCTTCTCGAAAGGAAATATAAGTCATTAAATTTTGTAATCAAATGTTTATAATTAAGAGAAAATGTATTAACAGTCTCTCAATCTAATTTTTAGCTCGTATTGTATATTCTTGTCATAAGAATTACGGAGAATAAATGTTATAAAACACTCTTTTACATAATGTCAGTTATTTTTATAAAACAAATAGTTATATTTATTAATAATAATACTAGCAATACTTTAATGCAATTTTTGGGGACTTCTTATTATGATGTAAGTCTCAGATTTTGCTAAATTCTTACACGTCTAACTTTCTTTTAATTTGTTGCAAGTCAGTATTCATAATCATTAATAGAAAACTTTAAACTTGTACTTTACAGCATTGCGTTATTTTTTTTTATTTTTAGGATGCTCTTTTGTTTCATTTTCTCAATATATCTTTTTTATTTTATTTACGGGAAATTTAATGCATGGATCTAAAATATATTTTGAAATTTTGATAGGCAAATGGGTAGGCATATTATGCGCAATCATGTTGATTCCACAGGACGAAGATACTAATATTTGCTTCTGTATTCATTTATTTATTTGATACTTTCACGATCTCAGGAAAAAGACCAATAACCATATCGATTCTTATAACGATATAACTATTCTTTTTGCTGAAATATTGCATTCACTAATTAAATTACAGAGAATCGCTTTTACACTCGCGACAAGATATATTACTCGTATATATTATCTACTCTCTTCTGCTTTAAATTAAAAAAAAAGATAAATATGTGCCGTTTTAACCAATGTGTCATTTTAAAAAATATATTTTCAAATTTTCTTTTGATACAAGTAATCTTTAACATAGATTAATAATAACTAACATTTTACTAAGAAATTTCTTCTAAACAGTTCTGTAAAACTTTATTTTCTTTTTTTACAAGTGTTCAGAATTAATCTTATTCTCAAATACCCACGCACCATTAGAAATCACATTTTCTTCCAGTTTTCACATTAAGCTCTTAACCTTACTTTCGCGTGCTCTTACTTTAACTTACCTTCGTCTCATTTCTATAAGAGAATTTATTAAGACCTTTAAGAGAGATAAGTAAGTAAACAAAACATGAGCAAACTCACTCAACTTCATTCAACCCTTTAAGAGGAAAAAAAACTATAAGTATATTTAAGGAAGTTTATAGATTATGTTTAAGTGAGCAAAGACAGTGTTCTTTAAATGCAGAAGAAAATTAATAATAATTTATTTCTTCTTAAAATATAATAGAAATATTTTGCATTTGATTTCATAGTTTAAAACTCTGATTTGAAAGTTTGAGCTGTATTAAAAATTAGGGATTTTCTTGAATATTTAAAAACACTATATATAACGTTAATTCATAAGAAAGAAATTAAAAGTAAGCGAAATGCATGCAGATAAAATTGTATTTAAAATTATCACCTTTATAATATTTTTCAAAGTAATGCATCGTACTTGAGCAAATTGCTTTAAATGTATAATTCATAAAAATGCTACGTTTCTTCCAGAGACATGTTTTTGTTATTACGTAGTCGAAAATATTTATTTTCATGCAATAAAATGAAAAATACAAACATATGTTTCATGAAAATTGGTACATATATAATTAAAATATCTTTTACAAAGGAATAAGTTCAATAATGTTCGCATCTGATGAGAGCTTTTCATTGACTAACCATGACTTGAATTAATGTAATATAATCTCATAAATGACTTTTCAAAAAAAAATTATGAACCACCTTCATAATACTCTTTTTAAGAAAATAATTAATTACATAGAAGTATTAACTGTTCATTTTTCTGAATTTAATATTAAAATAAATCAATCTATCAAATTAACAATTTAAAATATTAAAGAAGGATAAATTAGGGATTTGCACCACTATATGATATCAATTAATTTCCCTGTTATCAGTTGTTACAAACGTGAATTGATGCCTCCCTGCAACGCCTCTATAAAATGGAAAATACAGATTTTCAGCAATGTCAGAAGTCAGCAAAAGAGAGTTTGAGCAAATGACTCCTTCACCTTTTTGAAGGATTTGGCTACTGGGTCGGGTTCAACTCGAAATAAAAACTTTTCATTCTTTAAAATTTAATTTAATTCTACACGACGTCGCAGAACAGCACAAGGAGACGGATATTACAGAACACATAAAACATTTTGAACATTTAAGGTAAACATATCACACACGCTCAACACAAGAGCTTCGAAGAAAAAAAAAATCACAGTTCTACCACTATCTGCCACACCCAACGTCCTTTCTGGTCCCAACCGATAGGATTCATTCGCGCCAATCTTTGGAACTCTTTTCTTCCAGCCGACCGTATCACAGCATTATCGAGAGGCGACTCTGTGCTGCCATCTGTATTAGGAATGGTTAATTAAGTGATTGAAGTCTTTATACTACTTAGCGACTTTGGTGGCAAATGGAAAGTACTTAAAGCTGAGAGAAAAATCGAAAGTGAAGAACGTTAAGGACTTTTCATGAGTTTTCCTATGTGACGTCATGCTTGGCCGGAAAAATATAAATCCGACAAGATGCACAGTCGGAGGAGTCAGTCGGAGTAGAAATCGGTCAAAGAACGGAAACAGTTGTCTGTGGAAATCTGCTTCATAGACCGATTGGAGAATCGTGGCCAAGTGAATCTACTGGGTATTCGGGCTGAATCTAGTGGAACTGTTACGGAAAGTCTGTCTTTGGAGACTGTGTTGAGGAGATCAATCGAAGAATTGACTAAAGCTGTCAGCATTTGAAGAGGGGCGTGCGAGGTGAATTTGTGAAGAAGCAACGTGTATCTACTGGTAATCGTCAGAGCCTGCCCTGGAAGTGCAGAACATTACTGCGAAGGCTGTCTGCAGTGATGAATAATAAGCTGGTGAGCTGAACGTTGCTGTGTATTAACTGTGATTGTATTTAATGTGTGTTTGATTCCTGGTTCCTGTACCTATATCATTAAATAGACAGTACAAGTGTTGTGTATCTGTTATTGTTCAAAATTCTGCTAACCTGTGTGTTTTCTTGAAAACTTACGAATAAATCGTCATTTGTCGTTATCCTCCGAGTTGGTATTGATTTTCAAACTACGCGCACACCCAAAGGAGAGGAAAGAAATTTTCCGTAATGTTATAAACACGGTAATGTCTTCGGATAGTCTTAGGATTAATGTTCCATGCAAAACTTTTGAATTCTTAATGTTTGCTTTATGCACTTGGTACATAGATTATTCTGTATACAACATTTAAGAATGTACAATGAAAACAGCAAGTAAGAAATATGTAGAGGAAATTAAGGTTTGGTTTGGTTTCATTAACGAAAATCTTGAAGCAACACGATGGCTATTAGCGACGGACCTCGTAATTTTGAGCCTCGGTTAAGTGACGAGAACGACCGCAAAGTGGGTCTTTAGTGGCCAAAGCTCGAACCCGAGACTCAAAGAAAACCTCCGACCACTAGTCTGAAACCGTGACTACTAGGTTACAGTGACCACAGAGGAATTTAAATATATATATATATATATATATATATATAAATAATCAGTTAAAATTACAAAATCAAATTAATATTCTTCAGTCGTAAGGAATTTAATATATTTCGCTTTCATAGATCAAACAAAATCGAAAATCTACTAGTACATGATAAATATTTTTCTTTTTTATTCATTGAAAGTGAACTAAAAATAAATAAGATAGTTTCCTACATATTAACAGCAAAAAATAAGAAATTTACTACATGCATCATAACATCAACGATCGTATGCAGTAAAAAAAACTGTTTATTGATTTGAGAAATTTTGTGTTCCTACCGAATGCCTTAAAGATGACATATGTACAGCATTTAATTCAATGTTTAGGAAATTTCTTATGTTATTTTAGTTACAAGAATAAACTTTACTAACAATTTATTAAAAACAGTTCTAGGTTCTAAGAAAATGACCAAATCAATAAATAATGGACCTTTTCTTACATTGCACAAATGTTCTTTTACAAATGTCCTTTTAACAACTTTAAGTTCTTCTCTACTACTGTTTATCTACATTCATTCACTGTTTACATACATATTTCTGTAAGACCTCTAATGGTTTTTTAACATTAATCGGATAATTGGAAGTTATTTTTATAGGGTGTAGAGAAGTTTTAAGTTGTTAATACAAAACATCTTATCACTTTACAAAAAAAAATTATAGATTTGCTTCCAAAACATGCAAAATACATCATTTAAATTAATACAGTTCTATAAAAAGAATTCTTCGATAGATGTCAAAACAGTTTTTTGCAGTTTTCCAAAAGTAATGCTTTCAGGTGTTATTTCAGAGAACTTTCTTTTTTACATAATTTCAAATGATAAAATGGTTTTACAAGATGAATAATTTCTCATATAAGTTAACAAAAACAGCCAGTCTGTTTTTAGTTTTCTTTAAAATTCAAAACAAATTAGGATAGAAGATATCAAAATAGTGAAAACTCTTTTTCTATACCATAAAAAAATGTACAATGGAAAATAATGCAAAGTCACTCATAATGAGGGGATTCATTGCAAAAAAAGTAAAAATAAAACCAAAATTGATTGAATATATGAATCAAGCTGATTTGCATATGTATATCTGTATAATTAAAATTACTAATTTTCCTGTAACAGAATAAAAAGAATCTACATCTGATTAATTCCACTATTAACTTCAAAAATTATTCATAACCTATTTGTCAGAGTTCCTAAATAATTTGTTATTAAGATTGAAAAAATAATCTTTAATGAAGAAAAAATATTTTATTTTGTTTTTGTAGGAAATGCTCTTTTTTCTTATAAGCTGTTACTTGAGAATTTCTGTTCAATTTCCATGCCATAAAAAAAAGTTTTGTATGAAATTTATACTAGCCAGTTTTAATGAATACAGCTACAAATGTAATAATAGGTACGTTTTGCAAATCACTTCTCAATTTTTGAGAAATGAATAGCTTATGAATTCAGAATAAATTTCATTCGTGTAAGTTTCAGTTGCCTTAATATTTTAAAAATATTTTTTCTTTAGCTTTTTAATTGATTCTAAGACTTAGAAAAATTACATAATAGCAAAAAAATAAGCTCATAAATTGTTCATCTAATTACTTTCATATAATGAAAGAGTTTTTGAAACATTCACTGGCATTCAATTTGACAATGTTTAACATTTAAAATGAACTAAATAATTTTATTATATATCAAAAATTTAAAGCATCCATAGATACCTTAAGAAGATATATATTAAATGTAAATATGATTTACATTAAGAAAATAATAATGAAAATCATACACGCAATAAATCAATGCAATTGGTTACTTTATTTCTATTATTACCAGTTACAATCGTAGAAGCATTAAAATCAATGAAATTAAATTCATTTTAAATACAAAATCTTAGTTCAGATAAACGTCCTAATTTCAGATTTTGTTTTTATTATTTTGAAAGACTTATATTTGCTTTCTTTTTTTAAATCTTCGTTTGTTATAAACTTGAAGGATGTTATATTTGCTCCGTTTTAAGACACTAAACGTATAATTAGTTTTCTTTTACTAAAACAATTATGTATTCTTTTTTAAAAATTAAGTTCGAAATCCATAGATGAAGTTAGAAACCATTCTAAAAACCCAATTATGATTAATTATCAATTACGGTTACATCATTTTAGTACTGATTTATTATTTCAGTGAAATATCTGTACAAACTGAAAATCTCGTAATGATACAAAATCAAATGGATTTCCAAATCGAAATGATTTATTCATTTCAATAATGTACATGACACTGAAAATGTTCTTTTCTGAATACGCTCATTTTTTCTTTCCGGAAATATATAGAATTTTTTATGCCAAACATATTACTAAATAATTGACTTTTGAATACCATCGTGAAAATGGGGTACTTATTTTCCCTCTTATATAACAATTTCTCTTCATTTAATATATTATTCTCAATATTTCTTGGTAACAATTAAGATCTAGGAAATTAAACATATTTATATTCTTTTTTTTTATTAAAAACTTTTTTATAAATGAATATTTTGCAGTATTAGCTTCTTCGAACAAAAGAAAAAAGAATCAAACTTCGATTTATCCTTATTTAGGATATTGCATTTTAACTGTAGCGATAACTTTTGAAATGGATAAAGGTTTTAAATAATGTAATATTATGTATTACATTCTCAACGTCAATTTAGGAAATGAGGTTTATTTTGTTCTTTTTATGATACGAACATTTTTTTGACATCCCTTAAAATAGGATAAAATCTTTTCACACAAACAGCAATTTTAATATTTCGGCAAAATTGTTAGTTTTTAATATTATTATCATCTTCTCAATACTCCTAATTGTTTAATTTAATGCAATAGTTTGCGGTATTTTCTAATTTGTCTTTTAATTTACCAAAGGACTCTTTATAGAATTTATATAGAAAGAAAGGAAGACAGTTTTCCCAATGTTGAATGTAACATAAGAGAATAATATCTAGTTCATTTAAGGAAAAGGATTTTAATACTATACTAGTAGATATTCAAAGATGTTACGATATAAAGTAAAATAACATTCATAAATAGGCTCAAAATATAAACAGAATAAAGTACTTTGATCTTATTTATGAACATTTTAACGAAGTTTGTAAAAGTTCATTACCTTTTTCTTACAATTCAGAAAAAATATCAAATCCTTGGTCATAAATTTAAGATAAAATAAATGTTTTATTCGAAACTATTCTGCCATAAGATATTTCAAAATAACATTGTTCCTCATTCTTCCTAACTAAAAATTATAAACAGAAAATTTATTTTCTAAGAACTTATCAATTGTATAATATAATTGTATAATATACCATTATAAACTTTTTTATTACAACACATATAAACTACTTCACTTGAAGCAAATTAAAGTTTTATGTATTTCTGAATATTTTTTCATGATTTGTTTTAAGGAGTAAAACATTCCTTTCGAAGCAATCATATATTTTCTTTTTTTTAAATGCTTGTTTACGCGCACTCTTTTTTAACGCTATCATTTAGCTGCATAGATATTCAGGTAATAACATAAAAAAGCTATACATCGAAGGCTATATGAGTTCATATTCGCTATTCACAAACATGAATAATTTATATATCATTTTCGTTGCACATATTACTTATAAAATTTAGAAAAACTCCTTTATGCCAAATTTTTTACTTATTTTGAATCAGATGGTTTTATATCAATGTTAATGAAACAAACTGAAAAATTAGATTATTGAAATTCAAGTAATTAAATTTTGGTTTGGTTTTATTAATGTTGTACTAGAAGCAACACGAGGGCTATAGTCGACTGCATCAAGTCAAAGAATTAAGGAATTCCAGCCATCTAACTAAATATTTCAGGTATAAAATTAATTTAGATCCTACTTAGAGATGAGTGCAGAATGAAAGAAAACCTTTTTGTGCATTAGAATAATTCTATTCTTCAGATTTCTTTTTATTTTATTTTGAACATTATTCAAATACGTAATCTTTTAAGACTAAAAAGCATGAGCAGCACTCATTGTTTTCTTTGGTTCTTTGAGAAATATTTATAACACTTGCATCGTATCACAAGTGAAAATTGTTCATTTAAGATGTATTTTTTAATGGTATACTGATAATTTCATTTGTTTATAATTTTTATATCACTCAGTCTATTATATAACATAAGCATCGTTTTTAAAAATGCATTATGTCTAGTTTTAATTAAGAAGTACAATTGAACATACATCCCTCGCATTCTTTCTTTGTGAAAAGACTAAAACATTGTTTTAAATACATATTTAAGTTTATTATTTCTTGGAATAATAAAATGTACATTACAAAATGTATTAAGATAGGAAACAAAAATACAGGAACAATGATAATTTATTTTACAAACCTTTCATTAAATAAACTCCAAAATTGAGTATACACTCTATACAAATTGCGATTTTTCTGACATTAGTTTATATAATGAATACGTATAATATTTTTGCTTCCTTAAGATACCAATATTTAATTTCTAAGTGAAGATAAATATGTTGTAGATGGGGAAAATTGAGCTCTAGAACTAAAAATTATAATTAAATTTGGAAAATTTTCATTTGAATGACTGAAGAAGGTAAATCTCTACCGGGCATTGCAAGGATGCATAAAAGGTATCAAGATGTACAAAAAAATTTGAAAAATTTCAAACAAACTTGGTAGAGAAATACAAAGTTCCCTTAGTTAGACGAAATAGAATTCAAGAATAGAAAAAATAATTCAAGAATTGGAAAAACATCCTATGTCAAAAGCTGTACAAAATTGACTCATTTACTTCTATAAGAAGATGCTTCTACAAAAACAATTTGAAAAGTATTCCGAAGTGGAAATTAAAATGGTCACTTAGATAGAAGGAAACCTTTCATTTTCAATAGAAAAAAAAAGAATAAATGAAATAACATATTTATAAAAATTATAATTCAAATTCTCCAGATTTCTGAATTAACAAAATTTTCAATAATGAAGGCTAATATTTTTTGCAACTGTTCATAATTTTGGCAGAAACGTTACTGTAACCTATTCCTCCCATACTCCAACATCACTTTCAAACATTTTGATGGCTTGGTTCTTGCATCGGATTATATGTTTGCAAAAGGTATAGGGAAATCAATTTTTATGAATAGAGTGATGGGTAAAATGAAATACTTTACAAAAATGAAGAATAATTTAAATCTAAATCAATAGAATTTAGTAAAAGAGGTGCACTTTATGTCTGAATAAGGTAAAGTCCCCAAAATATACTGTTAAAATATTAAGCTACTTGTTATTTACAATTATTCCGTGTAATTGTTTATATCACCTCAATTCTCTCGATATCGTTTGCCTTGTTGTCTCAGTTTGAAAAAGACTGTTGAAAAGAATAATATTTAGTGTAATGGACACTTATTAACTGCATTTCAAGAAAAATAGACAAAATTATCCTCGAAACAACACATAAATACTTTTCAATCAATTCACACCGTTTGAAAAGAATTCAAAATTAAAAATGGTATGGAAATGAATATGTGCGACTTAGAAATATGTAATATCAAAGCAAATAATTTGGTAATCGACACATTATAGATTATTTATTTTTCTTTCTTAGTCTAGTTGGCGTGGAATGCAAGTTTTTTTAGATGGATAAGAAATTCAGGTGTGGTTCTCATTGCTTGACCTAGGTTCAAAATTACGAGATTCTCGCTAATATCTCTATTATGGTACTTATCTTTTATTAAATCCATAATAGTCGATGGTGCGGGAGTCTGGTTTGATGCCCTAATCTCCTCTCAAATTAACAATTTAAACTCCATTTAGAGAATATACCTTTTAAAAATTACCCAGGCCTGTGGGACGTCTCCAACAGCTGCTTCTCAGGTAATTGCATAGGTTACCTCTATCTTACCCACAAATTTTACTTTCTTAAATATCAAATTTGTAAACAGCATATCTCAATTTTTTTCCCATCTGGTTACTAATACCCCTTTCAACTCAAATATCTCACTGATATTTGTTCGTCCGTAAAATAAATTATTTTTCTTCACAAAATTTCCGAACCTTCCGAGTGGAAAATTTAGCCTAACGGATCAAAGATTAGTTAGGAACTGGTTTTGATGTGTGTGTCTTCCACTGGGTGTCCTAAATAGGTTATACATGTTTAAACTGAATTGTTATAATTCAATGTTCATTTTTTTTCAGCAATCGGATTTGACGTTATAGGTCGTTTCACACACATGAACAATAACTTCAAAGTTACAGTTTATTCAGACAGTTTATCATCAATATTGCTATTGCAGAGTACCAGAAATAATTTGGATTTCGTTCATATCATTAAAGAAAAATTAGTAACTTATTCTTATTTTTACAACTTATACTAGGTTCGGGCCCACGTCAAATATTATGATAATGATATTGCAGATTCATTTTAAAAACTCGCTATCAGCTAATGTCCCTGCTTTTCAGTCTCATATATTTAAGATTTTGAAAAATAAGCTTCTCTCTATCTTATTCTAACTGGGAGTTCTGGTGGTCAACTTGCAATATTGGTATTCAGGTTCAGTCCTAAATACCAAAACAAATTTGAATTCTTATTCTAATCCATATTTTATTACTCCCTCCTTAACTAGTCATTATTCCTTCATTTGTTATTTAAATTGTATTAATTTGAAAAATACAAATTTATATTCCAGTGGCTAGTTTGGAGATGCTGACTACTACGCTTTCTCTTGCTCTCTTACCAAAAGTTTCCATTAAAACGGACCTGATGTTGAAGTAAAACTTTTTGGCTGAAGTCCTTGAGTGATAATCCTAATTTGCATATCACGCTTAAGCCCTGTATTCTCATAGCTCGTAAAATTACACAAAAAATTGCATAACATTTTCAATACATGATTACATTTCTAAATTTTCAACTTTCTTTATTGTGTTCAGATAATAATTGTATACCTTGTATGTACGTTTATATTTTGTCTAGTGCTTCATTTATGAATTCTTCAATTTTCCTTTTTTTGTGTGCATTATTTATACCAAAGGTGCAGCCTGGTGTCCCCGACAATCTGTCAGTGGGATTGAATCATAATGCCTAGGTGATGTCAATGGAATATAGTTTATATGTATTCGAAAAAAGAAAAAAGAAAAGAAAAGAAAGAAAATTAAAAAATTGGTAATATTTAAACTATGACGTCACACTCTATAAACACATTGTTAGTTTTTATTTTCTTTTGAATTTAGAAATTATATAATATTTTTTGTTCTTCCCACAGACATGTACTATATTATCCTACCCATTATTGTTGTAAAAACTCTTTTGGAAATAAATGCTGTTTCTTAGGACGATTTTCTTCCAGGGGGCTGGTTTGTAGCTCTACGTCTTTTAAGTGAGCTCAATTCCCTTTTGCATTCTGCCAATATTCCTAGTGTTACTTCTCAGTACGACGTTTGTAAACAATTACAATCACATCACACCTTTCTTAGCCTAAAGCATTTTGCAATATCAATTACAAAATTAATTAAACTAATGTTCCTATAAATATTAATTTTAAATGGATACAATTAATAATAATATTTTCAAACTTTGAAAGAGAAAATGAATGGTCTATACCCAATTTTGGAAGCCACTGTATATTTGATTAGAGAACCTGATAAATGTAATTCATGATTTTACTCTTATAATCAGCATAAGCATATATCTTTCTGAAAAAGCCTAATTTACTTGAACAAAGAAGTGATATGAAAATATATCGCTTTTGGATTTTAATCCGGATTCAATATAATATTTGAAAATCATTTTAAGTCTCAAACGTATTAAATAAGATGATATGTTTCCTGACATCTTATAATCGTTAAATTTTCTCCGTCGTTATCTTTCGCTTTAAGGGGAGTTAATACCTTTCGAAATCAAAAACAGAATATTTTGATACACTTTTTTGATTCATCATAAATCAATAATTTTTTTCTCATTTTAATATGAATATGTTCCAATTTTTATAATAAAGTATACGAATTAATAATGTTTTAAGCAACCTGAAATATGCATATAAAAATTTAATAAATAAATTAGCTTACCTTCTGTTACCCCCAAGATAACATTTGAAAGATGTGCAGTAGAATTATCATTCTTATACCAAATTAAAACTAAATAATGCCCTTCTTCATAAATTTCAAAATTTTAAATTTATCTCACATTTAAAAGAAACTGAAAAATTTAAATATGTCATAAAATTTGGAATTAGTAACTTTTCTTTATTTATCATACTATAAAATAAAATTTGATAATCCCATTAACAAAACTCAGGTTTACAGAATAAGGATTTATAAGTACGAAATCCATTTAAATTTCTAAAACTCTGCATGATGAGCCTTTTTCAATCCTTTGGAAAAGTGTGAAAATAAAAAACTAAGAAAAAGCGATTTGTTTATATAGCATAAAATGAAAAAGTCACTTTTAACATTTGTATTTGTTAGTGCACAAGGAGTAATATTTTTCGGATTTCGAGGTGTGGTTTGCTTTAAAATGCTTCCAACATTCCACGCTATTTTCTTAAAACAAATTTGAAAAATCGAATTTTCGAAGATGCAAAGGTACTAAATCCTCTTAAATATAACATTGTAAAATTATTATAGAAATTATCACTTGATTAATATCTAAACACGCTCCAGAATATGTTTCGTAAGCTTACAAATAGGATAGCTAACATAATAAACAGGGGAGAAATTTGCTCATTCAGAGAGTAGACTCTCCGAATAGTGTTAATAGGAAAAGCTTCACAAATCTCTCTCTCTCTCTATTTTCTCGTGAAAGTGGTTCGGTGGAAATTGTGCGTGAACCCTCATTACAAGCATCTGAAGCACATTCTCTGTGAATTGTGAACGCACTCGAGAACATTCTGCGGCTGTTTTGAAACTTTAAGCTTAGTGGTAAGTAAACAGCCCGTAATAGTTTCCAAGTCGTTGAATCTCTTTCTAAAACTAAGACAGGCCGTGAAAACGCGGAATCTTAATATAGAGAAATATGTCATTTAAAATTTTTGAAATGTATTGAAGATAATAAAACAACTTCTTACTCTAAGCCTTCCGAGACAATGAGTCTTCCATTATTAAAACATTAGTTATAAATTTGGATGTGAAAATATGTTTTAAAAACTGCACCGTTATGTATTTTACAGGTTTCCTAGATAATGGCTCAAGATATGTTTGACGAAAAATACCATACATATGAAATGAAAACATCTCATTATATTCATAACATATTTGATCATGAAATAATATGTCACACATACTTCAAACGCATTGCCTTTGAAGTATTAAAAGTTAAGTTATTAACATTGTAACACTTTGTGTCTGTTCAAAGATTGAGTTTCTACTAAGCGAAAATGTTACAAAAAGATCAAATATTCTTTACCTTTGATAATGTAGCCCATTCACAAATTCCATCAAAAAAATGCAAGCACTCCAATATACATTCACACCCACTCACCCTCTTTCTCACACAGACAAATATATATATATATATATATATATATATATTTATGTATGATCAACCGCAAAGTTCTATTCATTTGTGAAGTGAAAGAAAATAATGCATTTTTCACACATTTAATAATATTTACTGTACAATATAATTTCCGTCGTTACTAGGATTGGTCTACAAACATTTCAGATGAGAATGTTTGTAGAATTAATTATTCTCGCGAATTAAGTGAAAAAAATGTACTAAATCAAATCATCATA
>BMAW01018910.1:0-10043 GCA_019974015.1 Nephila pilipes
CAAGTGAAATTCAGAAAAACGTTTTAAAAATTGCTCGTTCGTGCTTATATTGCAAATAGATCTAGTGTTGCTTTAAATGATTTTACGGAAATCTCAGTTCAAGGCAATTTTTTTTTCTTGACGGGCCACAAAAAAACTCTTAGCAGGTTATTGTTTGCTCACTTCTGGGCTATAGATATTCCTAATAATACAATGAAATGCAATTGCAGATCGAAATTTGAACCCCAATCTTCTATTCCAATCTTATTACTGAACTAATTAATTCTAAAACTAAATATATATATATACACAGTGTATTCAAAAAGTTCCAGGACTGAATGCACACAGACAACATAACACAGCAAAATTAAGTTTATTTAATATCAAGCTTCTACATAATCCCCCTGCACTTCAATACATCGTTTGGATCTTGTATAAAGATCTTTGAACGCCTTCTGGAACGCCTCGACTGCAACACTCTGCAGGTCCCTTGTCACTGACGCTTCGATGTCCTCTACCGACGCGTACCGCTGTCCCTTCATCTTCAATTTCAACTTTGGAAACAGAAAATAGTCCGGAGGGGACAGGTCAGGTGAATATGGGGGGTGGTCGATGGTTACAACCTGCCTGCGTGCCAAGAATTGCTGAACAATGATGGATTTGTGTGACGGTGCATTGTCATGCAAGAGACACCAGTTTCCACTGTCCAACATTTCGGGTCTCACACGCCGCATTCTTTTCAGTAGCCGATGTAGCACATCCTTGTAAAAGGCACCAGTGACAGTGGACCCTTGTCGAAGGAATTCGTGGTGGATAATTCCTCGACTGTCGAAAAACACGAGCAGCATCGTCTTTGTTTTTGATTTTGACGCACGAACTTTCATCGGTCGACCCTTTCCCGGACTTGTCCACTCCGAACTTTGGCATTTAGTTTCCGGATCATATTCTAGGCACCACGACTCATCTCCGGTGACGATGGTTTTCAAAAAGTTAGGGTCTTCATCGGCCGCGGCAATCAAATCTTCGGAAGAAGCAATTCAGTGTTCTTTTTGCTCCGTAGTCAGAGTGTGTGGCACAAAGCGCGCACAGAGTTTCTTTTTCTTTAAATCCTCCGTCATTATCATAAAAACAGACCCTACACTCATGTTTAAAGATTCCGCAATCATTTCTATCGTCATTCGACGGTCTGAGCGCACCAACGCTTGCACTCGCTCGACATTTTCATCAGTCCGACTCGAACGTGGACGACCACATCTCTCATCATCGTCCGTCGCTTCTCTTCCATCTCTAAACCTTGCAAACCACTCAAACACACGCGAACGCCTCATAGCCTCGTCACCAGGAACAATTTTAATCATTTCATAGGTTTCTGTGGCCGTTTTACCCAATTTAAAACAAAATTTAATGTTCGTTCTTTGCTCCATTTTTTAACGATGACACGACCACTATGACACACCACACTCGAGTGAATGCTGAGAAGTTGGAACTCATCCAAACGGAATAAAACTTCGCGCATGCGTCGGAGAAGGTTGTTGCTACACGCTCCATGAATTGCGCAGAGATAGCGCTACCTGTACTGTTTTACTAGCGGCAGTCCTGGAACTTTTTAAATACACTGTGTATATATATATATAAGACAAATTTTCATTGCCAGATGCATATTTCAAAAATTAATAACAATTAATAATATGTACAGCTAATTTATTATCAATAGTCGATATTTCTATTAATGTATTATCGACTCAGAATTTCGAAAAGCAGACGATTTTTATAAAATATCTGGAATAAACATATTGCAAACAAAGATTATATTTAAATGTTTTTCCTGTAAGTTATCAGAAATTTCTAGTAATGAAACAATATGTTCAACCATCAATTTACAATAGAAAAAGAAATAAACTACATATTTCTGAGAGCATTGTTTTCCTTGCCTTTTCAAAGAATGTTATAAAAAAATAATAATAACATAACATTAGCGGTTATCATTTTACAAGAAAAAAAAAAGATATGTATGAAAGCCATTAAAATATAGGATTCACTTGCTTTCAGTCAATAGTTATTTGCGCAAAAAGTACCATTAACAATTTTCTGATATTTGTTACTTCCTGAGAGAAAACAAAAGACTAAAGCATGCATTTCTTCCTTCCATAAACACAATTTTTAATTAATTTACTCTGAATGACTGAAGCTCTCGATATTTTGCGGAGTTTTCATAAGATTAGACAACAAAAGAAGAACAATTCCCATCCTTTTTCGTTGAGATACGGAATCGGATTACTTTTTAGCCTAGTCTAGTTTATTTTATAGCACCGAATAATTATTTATTTATAGCCTAACGTAATTCTTCAGAAACTTTTTTTTTTGTTAACGTTTTCTTATTGTTTAAGCGTTTTTCTGTGTCCTAAAGGAATTTATTCTAGTGTAAATAGAATTCTTTTTGTTCATTTGCCTTCATCTGATTTTTATGTTGTACCATTACGCTGTGAAAATAATAAATTTCAAACTATGTTTTGAACGATTTATATTTATTGGAATTATTATCACGTTTTTTCCCATGTTTGCTTAAACGTAAAAAGAACAAATGCCTTGTAGAATTATTTTTGTAGAATAATATTAGGATTTTGAAAAAGTAATTGAATTTTTTCACTTTTTGCCATGTAAATGAACCGTAAAATAAAATGTGATCAGACTTGTTGTGTAAATAAAAACAATTTAAATATCACTATCTACAGACAAAAAAAAAATAGTTTAGATTTCATTTATCATAACTTTAAACTACAAATGAAATGAAATGGGATTAAAATATCATTTGAATTAAGAAGCTCAGCCCTCTTTTATAATGATATTTTTTATATGTTTTATACGTTATACATTTTTCTGGTGTTTGCTCTTCAAAAGCTTGTGATTTTGTGAATAATTTAATAATTAAATTTAGCTTATCAATTACACTTTATTTATGTTTGCTCTTTTAATATTTAAAATGTTGATTTTACATTATTTGGAAATATCCGAAGTAAGACAAACATCTGATCTGGAATAAGTAAGAAATTATAAAATAAATTAGAATTTTTTTGGTTGTATTGATTGAATTCAGTTTAAATTTTCTAAAATGTTTTGCCACTGTCAGTGTTTTACAATTTTTCAAAGGAGATTGCTAACTTCAAGTAATTTGAATTCTAAGATATGTGGATGATTACACAATATTTTTGTTGGAATATTAGTCTTTAAGAATTAACTTAAAACGAATAAATATTTCTTTCCTTTTATGCCATAGTATCATCACGAACTCTTAACTTGGTTTATTTTCTCTTCTTCATTTTTGATCCAAAAAAAAAAAAAATGTTATATTTACAAATGTAATTATTTTCTTGGAAAAAAAAAAAAAAAAAAATAAAAGTTATAATGAAGAAATAAGGATAAAAAGAAAATTTGTGAATAGTGTACTTGTGTAAATCTGAAGAAGATTTAATAAAAATATTCATATGAAACATTTGATATAATAATAATTTGACAAAAAAAATAAATGTCATAATGGAGAAATAAGAATAAAAAGAAGATAAGTGAATAGTGTACTTATGTAAATCTAAAGGAAGTTTGAGAAGAATATTGATATGAAGGATTTGATATAATAATAATTTGATGAACAAATAAAAATAAATGTCACAATGAATAAATAAGGAAAAAAAATTTATTTATATGTATGTGTAATTCCGAAGAGGGTTTAAAAAGAATATTAATTTGAAGGATTTGATATGTCTATTGAAAGAGACAATATGAACTAGATAATTTTAAGCATTATATTTTGAGCTTCATTTCAATTCTGAATAAAAATAATGTTTAATGAAGTATCAAATCAATTGCTTTGAAAAAATAATCAAAGGATTTTTACTTTCTAGGTAAGAGTTTTGATAAATTTTAGGCTGATTACCAAAAATTGTATCCGAATATTAAGAATGGAATTATAGTTCATACGTTGTTAGTTAAACTGTGTTTTAATAAGAGCAACCATGTGCAAAAAATACTCACTATAAAATTTATATAACAGCTTTTGAAACAGTATGCTACAATATTATTACTAATTCTCAAAGAAAGTATAACTATTGTATATGCACTTTATATTTAAATATATTTTCAATTTAGTATTGATACGATGGAGGATGTTTAGATATATTCAACAAAATTCTCATTTGAAAAATGTTCATTTACTATAAACTGTTTAATTAATGGAAAAAAAAATCAGGAACTTAAAAATGAATTTTTTTACATTTAATATTCGAACTCATTTATATCATCTAATGCAATTCAACTGTAACACAGGAGGAATGTTTTCGACTATTTTTACAATTCACTTAGACTACAGAACGATTAAAGTCTATAGAAAGATTTGTTATTTGGCTACAAAATGTAAAATTTCTGATTTTTGTTGTTTTAGAACAACTGTGCTGTATTAGTTTTTTTTAAAAAAAACGAGACTTAGTTTGGTACTTTTTTCATCAAAATTAGAATTGATGCCGAAATATTCTTTTGAATTTGGATAATTTTTTCTAGTATTTAATTAAGTATAGATAAAGTTTTCGAAGATTTTTGGTCAGTTTTGAAAGCTTTAAGAAAACTGTCGTCAAAATCCACATTTGCTTAAAAAAAAAAAAATAAAGTTTTCCTCTAAACTTACTCCTTCTCAAACATTCATATTTCAACTTCTTATTGCATTTGTAACACGGTTTTAAATGCCCTGAACAGTTCATGTTTATAAAAATAATTAAACGGAAGATGTCTTTTGAATTAAAAAAGTTCTTGGAACTCCTTCAGAATTGTTTAAATATTTATATTATTAAACTCCATGCAGTTTTGTTTACTGCCATTGTGTGTTGTAACGAACAAATAAATAATTAAAAACAATTAAATGAAAAATGATACTTTTAATAACTTGTGGAATACTAAAGCTTAAATTCTATTCATATCTTGCACAAACAAGTGGTAAGAGTCTGCTGCCCTAGACAATTTAACAAGCGTAGGAACGTAATAGTTAAAAAATAAGATATATATCAAATATAAAAAGCTGATGATATATGTTTCATTCGAAAAAAAGTTAACCGATACATATTGTTTATACATCAGAGTCTGAAGTGATACGTGTTGCTCTACAATCATCGAGTTCCGGTTCTTAGTAATGAATGGTTCCCGCATTCAATTTTTCATTCATACATGAAAAAACCGTAGAGGGCGTTATACACATAATCCCCAGTAATGTATAAGTGAGGAAAGGGAGCTTTATTACTCTTTCTGGTGATCCTCCTCCCTTCCGACGATTCATATAAATGAAGTTTCTCTCCAAGATTGGCACACACTTCTCTCTCGCATGACACGCACATACATATACACAACAGAAACACGCACGTTGTCTATGGAAACTTAGCCTTACAACACCAAGAAAGAAATCTACCACCATTTATAGGGGCACCGCTCCACCATTTTTCTTCCTTCTAAAGGTATATGGGTTTCTCTAAAATGTCAAATCTGTGAATACAGCTGATTAAATTTTATAAATTAATAGTTACTCCAAATGTTAATTTTTTTTTATTTGAGTAATATTGTCAAACAATTTATTTCACTATCATCTTTTGATCAGAGCTTCCTCACTCCCATTATATGGATAATTTGGATCTTCACACTTTTTAATCTTAGAACTCATAGTTTAATAATAATAGTTTATCAGAGAGGAGAAACTCAATATCAGAAGGAAACCAGCAAGATTTTTTTTTAAAACGTTTTCATGTATTTCACTTGGTGTGTGTGTCTGTCTGTGTGTGCATCAGTGTGTCATCAAATTTTCTATTGTTAATTTAACCAACTTCCCATCTAGCTAGAGTTCTGAAATCTTGAGAACTGATCTTACTTGCCTAACAATGCAATATTTAGATATTTGCGACCAGTTTTAACTAATACGTCAATAATTTTTTTTAATAAACTTTGCCACCACATAAAAACGTTGATTTTTTTTTTTTTTTTATCTAGAATTATTCTCCTTCAGTTCGTCAAATATTTGCCCAAAAATGTAACAAAATGTAAATTCTCTACAAAATGACTATTTTCAGTGTGGATTAGTGAAGGGCTAAATACGTCATTCTAGCATGACATTCTCTAAAAGAGATCAATTTTTTTTTTTAAAAAAAACAAATTTTGACCACAGATTTCAATTTTTATCTAAAATAATTAAAAAAGTAACACTGTGAAAACTTGATGGAACGGCATCACTTTTATGAAATCTACGGTAATTATTTTCATATTTAATAAAGGTGCAGTCATGATTTTCAAAAATATATTTTCTTGAAACAAGTAACTAGCTTATTTGTACAAGTATTTATAATAATCGTAATACCGTATTTATAATAATCGTAATACCGTATTTATAATAATCCAGTGATTATCAATATTTGATTTCTTAAATATATTATTTTAAAAGTTTTTTATAATTGAACAAACCATTCTCATTTATAATTTTATAGAGATGATTCGAACGAGAAAATATCATGTTATAAATATTTAAAATAAAATTCTATGCATTTAAAAGGACTTTGAAGATTTTTCAGAAAGAGCAAACTCTTAAATTATAACAGTACTTATAATTATTAATTTAATATAATATTGTGATTATTGTCTGATAAGAATGAAGATAAAATCCATAATAATCTATCCAAATGATTTATAAAATTATTGAAGGAATTTAGTTTGTTGATGAAGTAAAAAAATCAATATAGTTGCTACTGGTTATTTTTTCAGCATTAAATGACGTAATAAGTGTAAAACCAAGCTTAATTGAAAATGAAATTCCAACACCAAAAAGCAATTAATTCAAAAAAGAAATAGTTTGTCTAGGCAACATTAAATTGATTTAAGTTTCAAGGTTAAAGTAAGCGTAAGAAGAATCAGTTCAAATGGGAAATGATAGTACATTAACAACCTCTGAGGTCGCCACGAATTTGAATGCAAGCATGCAAATATGCATGCATTAATAGAGACAATGTGAAATTTTGTGGGATGAAGCTCCGTTGCTCTTGCTACGTCAAATCAGAAGTGGCTATTCTGGTTAAGAATTGTGGCTACATTTGCTTAGTGGTCATGATCACGAACTCGAGGCTGGGGTGGTTTCCCTCAAGTAGTGAATTCTAGTCCTTTGCCCTTAGAGATCCGCTATGTAGTGGGGCTGATGCGTACTAAATCTATCGAAGTTTCAAGTCCTCCCTTTGGCATGACGTTGATGTTTGAAGCGATGGTCCGCTCAAAATTACGAGACCCGTCGAAAAACGCCAACGTATTGCTTTCAGTGTGGGACATTAATAAGCAATTAATCAATCCCTTAACCTGGATAAGGATGCCACTTGCGATGTCGCCCATTAATGTCCCCCCCCAAGTTCGATGGAAGAAATATCTGGCGATCTCGTAGGCCAAGGCCACTTGTTGATACTATATAGAGCACATTGTGTGACAGTAGTGGTATGGAGACACGCTTTATCCTGGTGGAAAATGTCCCCTTTCTTAAATAGTGATCAAGAATGGCAGAACAACCATCGTTTCAGTCACCAATATAATGTACAAATTTCCTGTCAAAGTATTTGGGATAACGACGAGGTTGCTCCGGCTGTTGAGGAAAATAACTCTTCTTACCATATCTCCTAATGCAGGTACAGGTGTGTCTATGCCATTGACAATTTAGTTTCAAGTGTTAACCTACCCGCCTTCTAACCAACATACAACGATCATTGGCTCCAAGACAGAAAAAGGCTTTAATCTGAGAATGCAACAAATCTCTTATACGCCCATCACTGAACTCTATCTTGAAACCACTGAAGTTGGGCATGACAGTAATTTGGAGTTATGAACGCTGCAGGGTGTAAAGCTCAAAGCTGTCTCTCAAGTAATCCATTCGTAACAGGTCTCTATTTTACTCTGGGACCAACAAAAGCTCGAATTTCTCCTAAAGATGCAATACGATATGCCACAGCCTCCCTGTGAGTACATCGGTCTTCCCTTTCAATTGATTTAGACCACGTGGGAGCATACCCGGTCTTCAGACATTACCTTTTCGTAACCATTGCTGCCAACCATCGTGTACAGTGGATACATCCTTGAAAATTATTTCTTCAAATTTGCGAAAAAGGAAATCCACCTCTGCGTAGCCTTATTTCACGGCCTCATTCAAATTCAGAAAGTTTCTGATGCTGCCTTCTTCGTTTTCTTGAGGATATTTTTAACTCAAATACAGCTCACAAAGTCCAATCTGGATAATAAATGGCACTCTTATTGTATTTGAAGCAAACGAGATTTGTATGTTCATACCGGTTCTACTAGCTTCCATTCTTATTCGTCTAGCGCGAAATTTGAATAGTAGTAATTTTTCAGATGTGTACACCACATACCACTTTCAAGCTTCATTTATCCATTCTCGGCGTTGAGATTTCATTTTCAGGCTGTGTATACTTTCGTAGTCATAGAGATTTTCATTTAAAAAAAAAAAAGCTTATTTTGAAAATAAAATATTTAAACCGATTCCATGACAAAGAAATTTTTTAAATTCAAAACGTAAATTTTGAAGGAAATGATTTAATTTCTTACGCAGTAAATTATCTGAGAGAGAGAGAGAGAGAGAGAATCAATCAATCAATTAGCAAAATGGAGCTGTTTTTCCTGGTAATTGACGAAACAAGAAGTTCACTTGTAACTCTACAAATGTTAAATTCTCGTTCCATTGTAGATATTGAAATGCTCACGTGTTTATTGTCAAAAATGGTTGTGAGTTCAACAGAAGATTTTTTTGAAAATTTTCTTCACCAGTAGATAAAGAAATTTTCTGTCCCAAGAATTTAAGAGTTTTTTCAGACCTCATCTATTTCGAGTAGTTACTGGTTCACCACTATACGTCCAAGTCTTATTTCTGCGCTGGACATTTCTCAGTTCCATTCCAACAATCTCAACGACCTCTCTAGTATTTTCTATCATTGTTGCAGACTAATAATATGACCCTTTTTAAACTCTGAAACATCTCTTCCATCACACATTTGCTACAAAAATAATCAAGTGATAGCACTTCAGCACTGTTTAAAGGATAAATTAAGAGTGTAAATTGCTGTATCACAAAGCCAGTCAAGGCTCTTATGAATTAGAATATTTAATATACACAAAATTATTTATAAACGTCCCGATAGTATATCTGAAATTCTCTTCCCATAAGTTGTAAAATGGCATAGTAATAAATATATATATACTTTGTAGCTGAGCAGTAAAAATTGTATTTAAGGTTCCTTCTACTGGACCTTTTGATTTCGTAATCGAAATGATAATCCTATGGAATTTCTGTAACCGTTCTTCCATCTTTACTATTTTATCTACTTGACTGCAAAATAATAATAATAATGAAGGTTTCTGGGGAATTACTTCCCCCCTCCAATTCTTAAAAATATTTTCATATCTATATCGTTTGTGAGTTCTCCGATCCTTAAAATATTGCAAAATATTTTCAAAAATGTAGGAGAAAATGTTATTTCGCAGAAACCTTCATTATTTTTTTACTCTTTCAAATGCACTTTTTTGCATTCAAATGGATAAAATATTATAGATTTGAGGGCGGTTGTAGAAATTCCATAGGATTAACATTACGTCCACAAAATCAAAATGGACAGTTGACCAGAATGTTAAATATAGATTATATGAAGCGCGCAAAAACCTGAATACATTTTACCATAGATAGAAAATAGCTAATTCGAAACATATTTGTTTCTCGAACACATAGATCAAAAAATAAATTGAAAGAATCATCCATTTCATTAAAAGAAGAAAAACTTTAAATTAAAAATTAAAATCCTAGTCTTGCTTACATACTTACTTTTTTTTTTTGTATTATACTGAAATAACTCAACCGATAATTTGTAAAATTAAGTAAAACTACAATATATAACCTAAGGATATAAGATTAATAGTATTGAAATTTTATTTTAGAATAAATGGAATTAAGCTTACAATGTTTGAGAAGACACAAGGTAGTGAAATAAGATTTCCCATACTTATGA
>BMAW01018915.1:0-34058 GCA_019974015.1 Nephila pilipes
TTGCTATTTTTATCTAACAATAACACAAAATCTACAGATAAGTTCCTTTTAATGCGGTATATAATTTTTCAAATATTTTCTCATATTACGAATGTTGAATGTAAGGCGAATTCCAAAAAATATTACTTTTCATTCTTAAAATCAAATTCAACTGCATCATAATATGTACAATATTAACTTTTGGAAATGATTTTAAAATACTCTTAATGGTAGTGAAAGAATGATTTTGCGATATTCATAACTATAGAAATTAATTCTGTTAAAACAAAAACACTTATGAAAAATGTAGAATATATGTAGCTTATTTCTGAACATTGAGACTACTAATATGTTTAATGATTTAGGATTGCGAAGATACAGTTGGAAATACAAATGAAGAGCCTTATTGCTTTTAATTAAAAAGGAAATTTTATGAAAGAGAAAAGAAGTTCTGAAAATGGCATGAAGATAGTTGTTAAAATAACTGCAACCTATAGTAAAAAGAACGGCGAAATACGATAACGCAATGGTACAGCACATGTGTTATCGATAGACTTCTTATGCAGCACTGTTTTAATCAAGAATAAAGATTGTATCCTAAATTCTCTATGAAGACAAATTACTCTTAATGATTTTTTATTGTATGCTACAGAGAAAAGATTGTTTCTTTTATTATTAGAACTTTATAGGCTTCATGTGTACACACACACACACACACACACACACACACACACATATATATATATATATATATAAGGGTAAGCCGTAAAAACAAATATTTTTATTTTTCATTCGTTGTATACTGGAAAAATTTGTTTTTCACCAAGTTTAGTAAAAATGACAAAAATTCTAGTCAATAGTATTCTGTTCACGCTACGCATTTAAAATATTGGAAAACAGAAAAATTTTACCCTGTTTTGTCAATTTGTTATAATTTTGATACTTACAAATGTCATGACGCTATAGCTTAACATGTGAAGTTCGGGTTACAGGGAGAAAGGAAAATAATGATAATAATAAAATGTGTAAATTCAAAATATTTATTGTTCGTACAAAAGACTTAACTTTTTTTGAAAGATTAACGGCGTTTCGTAATTGTATATATTTTTAATAAGACTTTCATAATCAATGATAAACATTGATTTTCATATCAAATATTTTAACACTACACTTGGATCTGTCTTATAAAGTAGTTATAGAACTAGCAAATAGAATATACTTTAATGTTAGATTCTTAGAGAGTTGATGCATTACAAAACCTTGATAAAAATTTCCTCTTGGAAGGCCATCTCTTGCGTCAGCAACCAAACACTTTTTGAGTTGCCTTAATCACAATTTTGGCAAGGAGTTTTACCGCTTGGAACAAAGAAGCTTTGGAAATAAGAATGAAAGAATGCGCCGTCAGTACGAGATCTTTGATTTGCTTAGTATTTCTTTAAATTGAAGAGGAGAAATATTACAAATATCCCACAGAATACGTATGCAATCTGTTAGTCCGAAGTTGAGTTTTGCTGTGGAAATATTTCAGAGTCATTCCCTTGGAGGAATCCCACTTTGTGGTACCCCAGTTTTCTAAAACATCATCTTCATTCACAATTATTGTAAGAATTAAAATTCTCGTGATGATCAATGAATTCGTTTCAATCAGTTATTGGATTGATGGTTTGCAGTTAATTCTGAGTTACGTACTGTCATGTTCTGACGGCTTAAAAATAATATACGGGCCATTAATACTTTTAAATTTCGGTTGATTATAATTTTAAATGAAACAAGCAAGTAACGTTTCAAATTAAAATGTATCTGCCTAATTCCTAAGTGTGTTTTTTAAACACACTTATATAATCTCCGAGACTTATTTGCCGTCGTCAACCATATTGATTAGAAAAGTGGACCAATATAGTGAGATATCAAATATTTTATATCTGAATTTATGGCAACATAAATATCAAATATATAATATGCTTTATCCCTGCAATTCTTCGCCAACATGAAGCATTAAGAATATTTCAATCGAACCAGTGGAAATTTTTCACAGCGAGCCAATTATATCTGGATATGCCCCACTGAATGACTTAGGTCCTGTGCTAACACCATCCATGTTTTGAAGTAGGTGGCGAAAAGGAAGTTCGTTAAAATTGAGGAGATATGTAGCTCACTGCATTGTCTCTTAATGTGCAAATCAATTTGACGGATAACACCCTTTTCGTGAACCAGTATTTGTTACACTTTCATCACTCCTGGTCACTTCAAGTTCTAAAATGGAAATTTATGTTGTGGTGAAAGGGAAAATTACCTAAGAAATTCCTTGAACTATTTTTAATTACTATCTGATTGTTTTTTCTCCCATTAAAGGAGTGATCATGGGGTAAGGGTTTAATTAAACAGACTCTGAAAAAAGTTTATTTTATAGTTCTTGCTTTTTTGTTTTTGTCACGACATGGGAAGAGGTTGAGGACATAAATCCCATAAAAGATATAATCCAGAAAATTTCCACACGAATTTTTTTTCACAAAAATCAGACTTTAGAGGCGCATTATTTTAAATAAAAAAATAGAAATGAAAAATATATCTACTTGTAAAAAAGTCTGTTTATTAGAGCAAAAAATAAAGCTGAATGAAATTGAGAAATGTTGCTAATGATATAAGAAATATGTTTTCTTTTTGAGTTAATAGTATAATAAATATTTTGAATTTACAAGCTTTATTTATTTATTTATATTCGTTTTTCACATACCCCCAAAATCATATTTTTAATTTAAGTGTTATAACATTTGTAAGTTTAATAATTATAAAAAATTTGAAAAATTTCTACATTCTTCAAAAATTTAAGCACATTGTACTAAACGAAGAAACTTCTTATTTGAAATGGATTTTTTTTGCTTTTAGTTAAACAAGCCAAAAGCAATTTTATCGGGATATGGCATTTAAGAAATATGATTTTTTTTCGGCGCATCTTAATACAAAAATTTCGTTTACGATTCATATTAAAATTAAAATTTTCTATTATAAATATATGCATTTTATAATTATAAACATATCGTGGTTTAAGGCTACACGGTACTCTTTTTCAAAAATTTTTTTTGGAGACAGTAATATTAAAAGTAACTTATGTATTGTTTTCATACTATATTATTAAACTGATTCTGAAAATAAAAAGTCAATTTAACTAGTCCTTATTTTAAAATTTAAAAAAATTTAAAAATTTTGAAGTTTTTTTAAACCCTTATAAAATACACAATTTTTGAAATTTTTTAATTATTTTGAGTGATTTATATTTCATACATTATTGCAAACAAAAGTTAGTATGGATTTGAAAATCTGTTCCCTTGTTGATTTTTAATAATTATTTTTCTAGCTAAACCTGGAAAAAACAGGAAAATTTTTAAAATATTAACTTTAACATTTTTTAAAAAAATAACTAGGGATCCCAGACCTAAATCCATACTAACTTTTATAGAACACATATATCTCAGTATGTATAAAAAATTTCAAGACTCTATCTTCAACAGAAAAAAAGCCTTAGGGATTAGAAAACACTTACATCTTCAAAAATAAAAGTCTGAGAAAAATGCATTTAAAGTTTTTAAAGGCATAAAACAAAAACTAATAATACTTGCAAAGATCTAAATTTTTAATATATTATTTAACTACTTATATAATATATGAAAACACTACTTTAATTAAATATTATGGCAAATATTTTTATTTATTCAAAATATGTTTTTGCAAAATATCGATATAGCATTTTTTACGATGACAGATAATTCAGCTTAAAGTAAACATAATAATTTCACAAAAGTTTTAAAACACAATACACTTATAAAAAATAATAATGATATAAATAAAAGTTTAAAAAAAGTTAAAAACTACCAGGTTTGTACATAGCACCTAATTTTTTCTGAATTTTAAATCGACGCAATTTAGCAAGTTTTATTTTTTTCTGCGCAACTTTAAAATTTGCAGATTTCCTTTTCTTTCTGAAATAGGTTCTCCTATAATGAGTAAAGTACACTAAATGATCTGATGACAAACTTGTTACAAATTCAATTAGCATCCTGAAATGTTTTTAGAGCTTTTAATGTTCCAACAATAAATTCAGGTATTGCACTCGACATGGCAATCAACACGACTCCTAGAAGCTGTATTTTCTTTGGAATATTTGTCCCATATCATCGAATGTAATGCTTCATTAGAATTGTGTGTCAAACCTCTGACACATGTGCTTAATAATTCAGTTGATGCTAATCGCTGATAAATAGGCAAGATTTTGGGCAAATATTCTTCGTTGATTGTTATTTTTACCCAATCTTTGTGAATACCTGATTTTTTTCCACGTGCTAATGATAACTGGTAAAAACACCAAGAGTCAAAGAGCAAGATTGTGTCCCGGAAACTAATACTCTCAGATCTTTCCCATAATTTCACAGCTGCATTTACTTCCATTGCACTAGATGATCCGACATGTGTTGTACTACAAACATTTTGTTGTCCTTTGTACCAAATACGAAATTCAGCACTTTCTTCTCCAAGCTCAAATTTAGTCTGTTCACATTCTCCACGTCGCTTTGACATTACTTCGTAGTCTATCACAAAGCCAGTCAGCAAGTCGATAACATATCCTATTCCGATATTTGACGTTGACGTATGTTCTCTTGTCAACCAGCTTCCATCATATGACATTCCAATACCGACTATATCTTTATCATTCCTTGAGCCCTACGCCTCAATGACATCTTTACGAATATAAAGCAACGGCTGATTTGACCCAACAACATGTCCAATCAGAACTTTTGGCTCATAATGTCTTTTAAGTTTTACTAAACATTATATTTCAATTCATATGCATGCAGAATTTTTCCAACGATGAGTAGCCAAGTCACAAACTTAACATACTTGCACTAATCTCATATTTACATCAAATGGAACATTAAAAAATTGATGCTTGCTAACATTTGATATTTGATGTAATATAGCATCAATTAATTGTTATGAACATGTTTCACTCTAGGTTTGGTCACAATTAACACATACAACATTCACTTTATATGCAAATCTATTTCTTTGACTATAGCAAAGTTTTAAAGATATATGGCAAATATTGCTTAAAAATATTCCAAAATTATCTGTAAACAAACATTCAGTATCCACTATAATGTAATTTGAAAGATACTTTTATATGTAGCAGAAGTATTAAAGACATTTGTATTCTGAAGTTTTGTAGTTATATCCACTAAAGCAGGTTTTTAGCATTGTCATTATCAGCAGTACTCCATCTCTTAGAAGTGTTGATTCTCTTCTCAAGCTGCGAAAGTTTTGTCCGTGGCATTTTTTCAACAGAAAAAACTTCACTTAAGCAATTTAAAATAGCTTTTAACTTATATAAATTATATGCAGAATAAATATTGGTCTTGAGAAATACCTTTTCTTATCAATTTTGGCTAAGTAACTATAAGCACATCAAGAACTCAAAATATAAACAAACATAAATGATTTTAGTAGTGAAAGTTGAAGTTAATATCTACTTCTCTGCAAGTATCGATATTATTTAAAAAATATCAGTAATTAATTAAATTTAAGAATGGAAAAATGCTTTAAAATGAAACCGAAACTAACCATGCCCCCCTCAGCTGTCAAAAATAGTGACTGACAATGCTCAGAAAACTTCAAATATCTTAAAAACTAATTGGTTAATAGATCTAAAATTTGGGGCCAAGATTCCCAAATGTATGGGCTACAGGAAAATGCAAAAAACATTTTTTCGATAAATTTGTCATTTTTAGGGTACTGTGTAGCCTTAAATAAACACGATTGAAATTAATGACATATTTAATTACTCTAAATTTGTTCTTGTTACATATTATTGCACAAACTTTTTAGTAATCCATCTTTGAGAGCATCTTAATAATCTCTTATAATAAATACTTAGGATTCTTTAATGAATAACAATACTTTAGATTAAATTTTAAAAAAATAACAAGAATAATTCTTTTTGATTTTTTTAGAACAGTCTTATGGATTCTTAAAAATTGTCTTACTACTATAAGAATATCTTTGCCACTGGCAGTTTTAATAATAAATTCTCAGCTTTTTATAAACATTTACTCTCACTGATAATCTTAAAGCGGTAATATAAAGTGTTATTGCTCAAAAATAATTGCTGTAAAATACGTAACTTAATTTCTTAGATGTTATGGTCCTAAATCACAAGTTGTTACGAATTTCATTACTCATGGAACACGCATAGTGAAAAGTAATGCTGTTATATATACTGCTGCTATCATCACAATTTCCACCAAAACGAATTTACACCTACATATACTTGTAATAATCTTACGTACAATGTCTTGTAAGTCTCATTTTATGATATTGCGTAATATTCCTTTATAAACTAATTATATTTGAATTAAATGTATTAATTTGTTAAGAGTGTACAATTCGTGATAAAATGAGATTCTCGAATTAGTAAGTTTAAACCGAAATAAAATCACTAAGCTAATTTCATATTGTAAAAACCAATACAAATTCAATACATCAAATTCTGCAAGAATGTGTTCTTTCGAAATGAATACTTTCGAAAGTATTGCTTATAAATTAATGAATAACATTCGGAAATGAAATTCAAATGAAAATATTAAGACTTTGAACAAAATGGGTCAATAACTTACTATTTTAGTTTCAACAAAAAATACGTAATTTCTGAAATTTTAACTTAGACATTCATCGAATATAAACCAAAAAGAATTATATATATATATATATGTATATATATATATATATATATATATATATATATATATATATGTATATATATATATATATATATATATATATATATATATATATATATATATATATATATAAGTATTATTATAAAATTATAAAGGCAACTGAGAAAATCAGAATTTCTTATGTATTAAAGCAGCGGTATAAAGAGAGTTACCCGTAGGCAAAGTCAGAAAAATTTTATTTTATAATTTTTTCTAATAAATCTAAAAGAAAAAAAAATTAAGAGTAGTGAAATGTTCTAAAACTGACATTCAAAATTTCATAATTATAAAAAATAATCCTAAGAAAATAAAACAATGTAGAAGAAAAAGAATTTTGACTGCATGAGGCGATCGATAAATTTCCAACTAATGAAAATGAAAAAAAAACCCGCAGTTATTGAAACTTCATCGAGAAGAAATGGGCAAAAAATTTTTGTCACGGAGCAACGAGTAGAAACAAATTATATTTTCTGATGAAAAGAAATTGAACCTTGAACTACAAACACTATTGGTATATCTGCATGAAGTAACCAAAAGACCGAGTCAGACGACAAATGGGAGGAGGATCAATGATGGTTTGTGAGCCTTTAGTAATGACGGAACGAATGAAGACAAATTTCGAGGTGTAAGATTCTGCATATTATCACTCGTTGCTTTATGATTATCTGATTCCGTTTGAACCTTTATTAGGAGATGCTAACTTATATTTCAGCAGGACAATGCCGCGCTTCTTTACATATATTTAAACCTATCCAGGAATTAGTTTTTCAAAATAATGTTTAATAAACAATGTTTGCTTTGGTTATATTATGTCATAAAAGTTATGTTAATGATAAACAGTGTTCATCAGTCCATGAACTAGAAGTAGCCATAGTTAAAGGGATTGCACAAAATTTTTCTGAAATTAAATTTAAACTCTTGGTCATTTCGCTGAAATACGGATTGTGTGAGGTTATTAGGAAAACCAATATCATATTAATTTTCTTACTTTTTTGTTTCTGAAAAAATGATCTTGTAATTTGTTAGCAATATTTTTTTAAATTTTTTCTAATATTTTATTTAATTTAATCATTTGATAAATTATTCAAAATTATTTATAAAGCTAATTATAATGGATATAATGTAATATCCAACTTTATTTATTTAAATTATATTTGGAATCTTTACTTATTTTCTAATTTTCAAAATCAATATGGTCTTATAATTTGTTACGAACTGTGTAACAATTTAATGGATTATTTAAATCACTTAAAAGAAAGCTCATGTTTGTGAAACATTTAATTACCGCATGTCAAAATCAGCGTATTGGGAGATAAAACCTATGAATTAACTATAACAGAAAAAGAATGAAATGTATAATCAATTTAATCCAACTATTTTATGCTTTATATATATTAATAATGCTATCTATGGAGTTGGTAACCTAGGGAGAACAATTCGTATTTCTAGCTGCAGAATTATGAATACAAAAAGACTTTATTACTGCTTGTATACCTAGCTTTACCTCAATTACAACAATTTACAATTCTCTTAGCTTAAATATAAATTATTTTAAGTAAGTAGTTATAATTTATTTGAAAGTACAGAAGAAAAATCTAAAAAATATTAAGTATTAAATCTTAAAAATAAATTTAATTAAAATATATGGAAAAGAAATACAAAAAACTTAATAACAAGAAGTGTAGAAATACAAAAAATACAAGAGGTAAAGTAAAAAAAATTAACAAAATAAATATAAATCTTTATAATACTGCCACTAATTTTGGCTTGCGGTAGTCAGACTAAACACGTGTTAAAAGTCAAACTTTCGCAATCAGTAATATATCTATAACACAAAAGGCACAACGTAATATAACCAAAGAAATAAAAAACGAGGAAACAAACGGAGTGTATACCTCTAATTTAAATAGAAATCTAAAGAAAATTGAGATATAGCTAGTATTTTTTTTTGGAGCCAATGGAGGATAAGTCTTAGAAGCTGTTTGCTATGATGGCAGAAATGAAAGGAAACATTGAGTTACAAATTAAATCTGGACTAGATTAAATGAATGTCGGGAAAGGTAATGAAAGCCAGATAGGAGAGAATGATAGTAGAAATGACGTCGGAATTAAGAAAGCGAATGAAAACAGGTTCAGAAGAAAATAAGAAAAAAATCTTCAAACAAAAGCTGAAGGAGAGATAGAAAAACTTCAGAATATTGAGGAAATAGAAGACAGGATTTAAAGATGGATTGAAGAGATAAAGGACAAAGTTCAAACAAATTTCAGACATATCGAAAAGAGGTTTAGTGATCTTGAAATCAAACAGAACATTCTCCCGGCAAGCTCGGAACTCATATATTCAAGACCGAGTGTCAAACGTTTGACATTCGTCGGTCAAACATCATACCCTGTCTTAAAGAGTCGGTTTGACATTGTGAGTTCTACAAATGGATGGTCAGATTTTGTGAAAGTGAATTAACATGGAGCCTCCCTCAGAGAATCAGCGTTGAAGATTCTTCAATTCTTCAAAGAACACTAGCTGATAAGTTGACAGATTTAACAACAACCGTAAAGGTTTTAGAATTCTAATTTGGTGATCACCATCTAACACATTTTTGCTGAACTGAACTGAAAACAAGGTGTCAAAATCCTGGAGAAAGTCTTCAAGTGAACGTTGGTGATGTAGAATGACTAATGAACCTAACATCTTAATAGTTCGTTGATGCTACAAATATGAAGATATCTGAAATCAACTCTGATAAATACCTGAAACACAAGGCTGCAAAAACTGTTTCAAGGACACCCCGACACTGATGTTAGATTTGGTTATTTCCTCAGCAGATTGGGAAAAAACTATTAAACAGTCATGCTACGCGGGAAAAAATTATTATTGTGCGAAACGTAAGGGATTATTAGCCATTATTAAATATAAAGAACATTTACATCATTTGCTTGCTAGATCCAAAAACGTCAAGAGTATAATTTTGAAATCCATCATTGGAAAGGATCCTTACACGGAAATACAGATGCTGTTTCTCGAAGACATTATATATAGAGAGAGCTGCAAACATTGCGTGAACGCTGAGATACATTTCGGAATGGAAACAGATAATCCTGTAAGAGTTTTAACAACGACAATTTTGAATCCCTGGTCCTCAAATGAGATTCAAAACGAGCATCTTGGCAGAAAATCTCTCCTTAAAAAGTACAACAAAACTGTACTGGGCTCTTAGGGATTCCTTATACCTTAAGGGTGGGGTTCTTTATCGTAAATGGGAGTGTGATGATGGAAGCTCCTGTAGATGACAACTAATTATCTGGAATGGTTCTGCAAGATTCTCGTGAGAGCGCAAATGGAGGACATTTTGGATTCAGGAATACTTTAATTAAAATCCGAGAGCAGCTTTATTGGGATCCACTGCACACCGATGTGTAAAATTTGTGCTGAGAATGCCATGCTTGCGGAGCCCAAAAAGGACAGAGAACTGTTGAAAACATATTACGAATTCTGCGCATCAGATAACCTTTGTGAAGAAAATAATGACAACAATTCCTTGCGGTTCCAATCAAAACTAACCAATGAATCATTGCCATATTTGTTTTAACTTTATTTAATAGATAAAAGCACACAATAGCTTTTGAAATCACCACATACTTCAAAAGCACCATCGATTGTCATAAACGAGTATATTTCTTCAGTGACCTTTGCATATATTTGAAACATATTCTTCTTCCATTTATTAAAAGCAAGGAGAAAAAGATTCACAACTTTATTTCTAGAAATTAAAAGAAAGTTTCCTAAAGAGTTTTAATGATTGCCATAGGTGTCTCTCATTTTGAGTAATTTATTCCAAGACGAAAGGAAAGAAAACCTTTATTTGGCAATAAAAGTTTACTTTTCATGCTTACAGAAAAAAGTCTAATTCTAAAAAAAAATCCTTATTATAAAAGTGCTTCAAGTTAAATCTACCAATATAATTATACTTCGAAATTTAACGTTGAATCTCTTAGTAGAAAAAACATTTCAAGTAAACATTTGGATAATATTCCTCCTAAATTCATGAATAATTTACTTACAGATTACTGCACTTTAGATTATCTAATCATCTTGTGGGCCGGAATCTATTGAAATACTATATTCTTGAATGTTTGTTTGAAAAGCAATGTATTCGATATTTTTGAAAATTCTTTGTAATATTTTCAATCATTTCATTATAATTTAAGTGAACGGATAAAAAGAAACATCAGTTACCATTTCTCTTAAAATAGAAATTTTTTCTTTTATAACGAATTAAATTGGAATAATAAGTATTTAAAATTATGTTAAAATTTCGAATAATAAAATAGAAATATTTATTTTTATAATTTAAAATTAGTATTTAATGTGGCTCGATTTAAATAAGTAGACAACTAGTTTGCTTAATGCAACTAATAAAATTTTCTGTGATTACATTTTACATATATTCATGAGATACATTTTATATGAGGAGCAAAAGGTTTTCGATTTCCATTTCTACATAGATGTTATTCTATTATCTTTAAAAAGCAGATTACTTGAAACTCTCACAGAAATTCTACATCATCAAAAATTTCTTATTTAACACATGTAATTTGTTAAGTCACTGTAATAATTCATTAAAATTAATATTTGTAAAACTTAATTATAACATTTTAATATTCCTATGAATTTCTTTACGAAATATCAAGTGTTTTGTTTTACTTTAATAGTCTTTATATGTGTAGTGATCTTAAGGAATATTCAAACTATTGTGCAACTGAACACATGATGCAATTGAAATTTAAGTAATTAAATTCTTAGTTTGAATAAAAACAAAATTACTTTTTATAAGAGAAGTTATTTAATAACTTTCTGCAGTATGGTAACTTTTAATCCTTCCTTCATTCATTAATAAAATTTCTTTATATACTATGAAACAATCAGCAGAGTAAATTATTCGAATAAAATTTTGATAAATAGGAAACATATAAACATTTGTTGCGCGTAGACAAATGATCTTATAGAATCCATTAAAGGCAAATGCTCCTATAATTTATTGACTCTCTGACTAAGTTTTAATAACTTGTGAACTTCAACAATCATTTCGTACCTTCTGCAGAAGATGCTTTTCTGAATCGTTGATTCACATTCCTAGCATCAATTTCCTTTAGTGCTTCAGATATTTGAGGATGTAATGGTTTGTATCTTTTAGAGTTTAGCGTTAAATCTTTTCTATTTACGCGAAATTACTTCGAATAGAGTTGACTAAATAATTTAAGTTTGCCTTTTGCGATGCAGAAATTCCAAAATGCACTGAATAACCATAGGATTAATTTAGTTTCAAGATAGTTTCGAGGTCAGTAATCCAGATAACTTATTATTCATTCTTTTGCTACGGTTCTACTAATTTGTTCTAGTAATCTACTCATTAAAATCATTCCATGCAGTTACGCTTAGCAAATTTTGAGTTTCTACCTTAAAGTTATAACCTGAGAATAAGTAAAACTTCAAACCTTTTAATAAATATTAAGTCCTATGGAATTTGTTATTCGACTAAATATTATTTTCGCTCTTATAAAATCGAGAATCATTTTCAATTCCAATTAGTTTGATAAGAAACCTGATTAATTCCTGCACTTAAATAGAATTTTTCAAATGCATCTTTTCTAAACCTTATTTAAAAAAAAGGTTTCGGTTAACTATTTTAATATTGTTTAATCATAGTGGAATTTAACTCTTCACATCATTTCCTTTTTGCTATAATGCATGAGAGGAAAACATAAAATTTTGAAAGCTATGAAAAAATTCAAGAGGATAAAAAAAAATTTCGAAACAGGAGAGTAATCCATTCTTCCCTAAAATTATCTTTTTTTTTTCTTTGCATCAATGAGTATTGATCTTATAATACTTGTGCACTAATTTAAATATTAGGTAGTATTATTATCAACAGCACACTTATTACTGTTTTTTTTTTCACTATCAACAGCAATAAAATGAGCCGTTGAGAAAACATGACAAAGATGTTCCTTTAATAATATTAGTATTTCTTTTTGTATATAGATTAATGCGTTTTATCTTTACTAACACATTTTTAGAAATTTTATTTTCATACTTTTTCATGGTGGTCTATAGCAGTGCATCTACTTCCTCTTAAATTTACATTCACATACATATTTACATTTTATTTTCATCTTTAATTACATCAAAACATTATTTGAAAGATATTGACAATAGTTAGAGAAAAAATCATGTGATATGAAGTTAATTGAGTTTTGCACTTTATACACAGATTCCAGAGAATCATATTTTTATACTGAACTTTTTTAAATTATGAGATTTTGAATATTTTTGACAATTCTTGTATTCGAACAATAAATTTATAAGTGATTTTCTATAAGCCAGAATTAATAATTAATCTCGATTCTATTGCTAATTTAATAATATATTTTGAGAGTCTGTATCAATACGTAATTTATATATAAATAGAAACCTAAATCCTTTTATATATTGTAAGAAATATTTTGAAGTAATTTCATAAAATGAGTGTATAAATATTAATACTAATTAACAATTTATATATAAATCCTAATATTTTTTAAGGAAATTTTTAAAAATAATTTCAAAAAATTAAAAATAAATAATATTTATAAAGAAATTTACATATAAATGAAAACATAAATTCTAATATGTTTTTATATGATATTTTTAAATAATTTCAAAATGGATTGAAATTATATTGTTATATATGGTAAAAAATAGTTATGAATAATTATAATATGTATTTATTTTGAGTATGTGTCAAGAAAAATGTTAATTGCGACAAAAACGTACAACTCTCTTTCAAAACAATAAGTTATGATGTGTGAGTTAATTTTAATAATGGAAAAAAAAATTCTTGAATTTTGTTAAGAACCTTCAGGGTACAACGTAACTTATTAGTAATACTAGTAATAGTGATTTAATACAAATATATTTGATGATATTGGTAGGATTTCTCCCCCTTTACTACGAAAAATTATTTCACAGTTTTGAAGATGAAGATATTCTTTAGTTTACTTCATACATCATAAGTAAAAATGACACTATTATTTATGGATACAAAATAGGTAAGATTATGCAAATAAATAATTTCAAAATTTAGTAGTGAATTTACTAGGGTGTAATAATTTTTTCTCAAGGATAAACTAAAGCTTTTGAAATTCTGGTTGTTATAATCAAATACCATATATTTGTTTATTTTACAGTTAAATGAAATGAAAGTTCTATATTTCGGTTCAATGACAGACATATCTAGTTAATGTTCAAAGAAAAAAAGTATGTGATATATCTGATGTATATATTCAGATTATGTGTAGATTCTATCAGGTTGTTTGAAAACTTAATTGAATTTGTATACATGCTTTTGGCTTAAAAAGTGTTTCTTTGAAATTTGACAGCATTTAAGAGCATTAAATAATTATATCACCCTATTCTGAAGATACATTCGATTCAACAGATTCGATTTTTCAAATATTTACTGAAATTCCGGAGCAGTCACACAACACATACGCTTGAGGAAATATTATCCAAAAAATCTCATTGTAACACAATATTTACTTTCTAGTATGTTCGAAGGCTTCTACAGTCATTCTTGGTGGAGGAGAAAGAGGTTCCACTTCGATTTCTATCAATATGCTAATGATTTCTGTTGTCACAATCTTTCAGCTTTCGTAAGTTCATTGTAAATTCGTATCACCTGCAGATCGAAATACAATTACTCTCCTCGTTTCCTGACTGTGAAGCCACAGATTGGATGATAATTCATTGGTTACTTGATATTATCAGGATGTATTAGCACCGGGTTAGCGTAGAGATTAAATATTCTTGTATCTCTAGGTTCAGAATACGAAGACTGTTGGATTTTTTAAAGATTTTCCTTTCAATATTTTAAGACTAAGAGAGTTCCAATACGTTACGATATTATAAGTAGCAGCTGTTATGTAAGAAAAATAAATCTTCTATAGAGCTCACTTTTAAATCAAGGTCCTGAAGGGTAACTTAAAATCACTTATTCTAAAAAAACACTACTTGTGAAAATATTATTTTTCTTCTAGAAACAATATATTTCTCATACAATGCTAAAAAATTCTAATATATGTCCGATAAAGGAAATGTTTGTATCTTATGAATAGTTTGATGGATTTCGCATGTTTTTATTTTTGAAGCAGTTTTACTACCGATACAGGAATAAAAGCATAAACACGTGTATATATATATATATATATATATATATATATATATATATATATATATATATATATATATATATATATATAATTTTTGTGTCACGTTATTAGTACGCGATGAACTCCTAAACTAATAAACCAATTTTAATAAAATTTTGCACACTGTGTTCAGTTGGGTTCAACTTGAGAGATAGCGTAGTTTCTATCTTAATATATAGCCACAATATTTTTTATTGCAAATTATTTGTTTAATTTGTGCTTTTAGGATCTGCTGATTGGCAACACCCAATTTTTTCAAAACGTTTGGCAACAATAGTGTGTTTACAAATAGTAAACTCTGTTTACAATAGTAATCATTTCAAATGTTGGGATTGATTTTGATAGAAATTAATTTCAGTTAGATATTTTTGACTTTATTAGTTAGCATTAGTATTTTATTAAAATCTATGGCTAATAGGAAAAAATTGAAATTCGGTTCGAAAATATAAGTTTAAGGGAAACCTTTACACCAAGAATGTGGATGAGAAGAACATTGATAGATGTGTTACAACAATAGTAAGTGAATCAAAATTTCAGTCACATTCAAAAACAATTGATAATTTAGAAAATAAAAATCATAACATAGTAATTAATTTTAATATAAATGATTTTATTTCCTCATTTATTTGCCCTGAGTGTTTTCAAAATGGTATAACGCTTTTTGGTTAAAATCGGGAATAGGGTGTTCCCTATGAGATTTGCGACGAAATTTGGAGACTTCCTAGATAGGTCGCTAAACGTGGGTGACTTAAGTTTTGAATTATCGCTTCCAAAAGGTGCCAACGCCTTCAAAAATCGCCAATCGCCTAGGGGACACAATATTCCCGACTTTAACCAGCATTTCGAAGAATCTGTATTTGGCTTAGCACGTAATTTGTTACAAAAAATTTCCAAACTATGAATATTCCATTATTCCATCTCCTTTTGTACATCTCCAAAAGTAAACAAAATGCACAGCATCAACCTTGCATTTGTTTTTAGCTTGAAGATTATTGGAAAGGGACATTCTGCTTTAAAAAAGCTGTGTTCAGCTATGAATTTGAACATTCCATCTAAGATGGAAGATACTCTTTGAAACTTCCAACTTACAGATGTTTTGAAAAAAAGTTGCAGAATGTTTCTAATAATGTGGCACATAAAATTATGAATGAGGCTACCACTGAGATTCACGAGAAAAATAATTTTTATGAAATTGTTCAGTGCGGCGTGTCGTTCGATGGAACATGGCAGCGAAGTGGACATTTGTTTCTGAATGGATGTGTTATTGTCATATCCATAGATACTGGCAAATTGCTGGACATTGAAATTATGTCAAAAATGTGCAGATTTTGTCAAAAGTTTCATGAAGGTAGAATTACACATAAGAATGTGAAACATGTAGTATTATCCAGTGCCAGGAACCCATCGATATCTATCGCATTTTGAAAGATCAACTCACATGAGAAAATTAAAATAAGTGCATTTTTATGGGGATGGTGATTCAAAAGATTTTGTTTCGATTAGAAATATTTATGGTGAAAATAGTGTCACAAAGTTTGAATGTATAGGACACATTCAGAAGTGTGTGGGCTCAAGGCTTCGAAATACTGGTAATATAATGATACTGGTAAAGGACTACCCCAAAACATTATGAGTATAATTAAACCTAATTATGTGAAACTATGCGACAAGCATTTACTGAATAAATGTTTACATGAGAAAACACAAAATGCAAATGAAAATTTTAATGGCGTTTTGTGGGAATTTATAACGAAAGAAGATTTCATTAAATTGCGAACTCTACGATTAGGCACCTACTTGGCCGTCATACAATTTAATAGAGGGTTTCAAGGTTTGTTTGATGTCTTAAATGCAGCTGCTGTGCAAGTAGGAACAAATACATTGAAATTGTTTGCTCAACTTGATGAAAAGCGGATAACTGAATCAAGATGACGTATCATGTAGTGTGAAAACTGTCGAAAAAAAAATAGATCTAAAAATAAAAGAAAAGTTGCCAAAGTTGAGGTTAATGAAAGTGTAACATACAAATCTGAGGAATTTTAGCCTACGACATAGGTAATTTAATGTAAAGTTACATTGATTTAAACTTTAAATGCGTTTTTTCAAAAAGTGTGCATGGAGATAATGATAACCGAAAAAGTTATGAATACATTTGTTTCAAATTTTCTGAACCATATATCTATTCTATTTTCTAGGAAATACACTCCAGTCATTCCTCGCTCTACTTTCGCTGACGATATTAGCGCGTGTTTAAAACAATCGATCTTATGGCGAAGGGTCGAAACAATTCGTACTGACCATAAACATGCGCGTACAATTTCAAAATGATCCATCGGTACAAATGTTTTCCGAACAATTGCTAGATATTGGAAACGATAGAATAGAACTAAAACCAAATACGTAATCCATTAAATTTCCAGAAATTATTGTTCAGGCAAAAAATGAATTAATTGAGAGTATCTTCCTGGACATACAAAATAATCACTTGGATAATAACTCGTTCAGTAATAGGGTTATTTTGACAGCAAAAATGTTGATGTTAACGAAATTAACTTCCATATACAAAATATATTGCCAAGTAATCTGGTGTATTTTAAATCGATCGACATTGTTGTGTATGAAAACGAAAGTGTAAATTTTCCAATCGAATTTTAAAATTCTCTGGATATGCCCGGAATGCTTCCACAAAAATTTTAGTTGAAGAGTGGTTCACCTATTATTCTTATGCATAATTTGAATCTCCCTTGATTATGAAATGGTGCACATTTGGTCATAAAAATACCACCGGAAATATTCTTGAAGGAACCATTTTAACTTGAAAATTTATAGGAGAAGTGATCCTGTTCCAATGATACAGTCATAATCTGCGATACCTTTCAACAGGCTTCAGTTTCCAATTCATTTAACTCTCGCCATGACTATCAATTAGTCTGAAGGCCAAACAATGTCAATTTGGGGCTTAGACTTTAAAAATCCATGTTTTCCCCATGGGCAATTATATGTTGTATGCTCACTTGTGGGAAAACCATCGAATCTATTGATGTTAGCAAGAGACAGGCTAATCAAGAATATTGTGTACCAATTAGCTTTGAATTAATTAAAAATTGAACATTTTTATAATTCAAAATGATGAATATAATTATTAAAATTAATAAATAATCTACACCACTTAACTCATTTAAATATATATATATATATATATATATTATCAACTAATAACTTTGTAAATTACTCATTTATCAAAAACTATACTTGAATATGAGATGAATAAAATATAAAATTCAAAATTTTGTATTGATCTGTGCTTAATATTAACTCCACGAAAATTTTCATCAATCGCCCCCAATTTTTAACATAAAGTTCAAATTTCAATATCATTGGTTTTTACATTGGCTTCATTGTTTTCGTCTTTTCTCCTAAATAATAATTTCACTGTATTGAATAGGTTACTATAATATAATTCAACGTATAACTTAGCCACAGCAACGCGTGGTCGGGTCTGCTAGTATACATACAAACTATTTTAGAAATTATTTATTACTTTTGAGTCGGTATAAAGGTTTTTTTTTAAGTAAAATTAAATTTGTAGGATAAGGATAAGTTCATTTAAAAAAAACAATTTTTATTTCATAAAAGCAGTCAATATATCAAATTACACAGGGTCAAAAGTACGGGTCTTACAGAACTAAGTATGAAACACATAAAAAAAAAAAGGGAAACTTTGAGTGTTACGAAGGATTATAATTCTTTACAAAAATTTACAATGAAGTTTTAAAAATAATGTCAATTTTAGGGTCTTTCTTTAGCTGAAACATTTAGAACATACGAAGTGCATGTTCAGCATTCTCCTCACCATCAGCGCTATAATCAAAGGAAGTCGCTGGTTCCAAATTAAATCTGTTCAAGTAACTTTTAAAGTTTCCATGACTAGAGAGGAACTTAGACATTTTGTTACTGGTAAAAAATGATGGTATGACAATCTAATTTTAATGGGAAGGGGTTCCTATTGGTTAAACTAGATGATGTTACAATCTAATTTTAATGGGAAGGGCTTAATCCTATTGGTTAAACTCTTTTTATTTAAGCCGATGTATTCTTGGTTCCAAGAATATACCACACTTTATTTCATGCCATTCTTATAAAAAGATTTAGCGATATTAACAGCAACATCAATATCGCTCTTGGTAGCATTCTTTGCTAGAAAATCGGCCCATTTCCAAAAATACCCGTGTGTCCACTAACAAATGAAAAGATAAGATACTTTAAACTGCAAGTATTTTGAGTTGTCCTTGGATTTCTAAAATTATATTGTTTGAAGAAGAAATACATTTTAATGTCTCTAATGATAAAAGGGAGTCTGTAAAAATACGAAAGTCTGGTACGATACTGTTTTGTTCAGCGATCCATTTGATGGCGAAGTTTAAACATAAAAGTTCATCTATAAACACCGTGAATTCACCTCGAATTTTATATTGAAAGTTCCCAAATTCATTACCATTTCTGAAGATCACAAATACGAAACTAACTATGCCATCAATTTTGCTGCCATCAGTATTGCAAATAATAAAAAAAAATTGTGTGATGTTGTTAAATTAGAAATTATTGATAGCGTTTCTCACTGAGAGATGAGAAAGACCAACTGAAGGCAGAACGCAATTATAATCAGAATTAGAAGATTTTCCCTAAACGCAATATTATGAAGAATGTCAATGTCTGTTGAAGGAAAACCAGAAATTATATAAACAGACTCATATCTTATGCTACGATATCCACACATGATCCGTAAAAGTATTCTCCTTTGAATTCGTGCAGATATTTACACAATTTATGATTTTAAAACTCACCTCTCCAAACTCTTGAGCCACACATTATGAAAGGCTTAGATCCTTGCTTATAGATGAATGAATGTACATTGAAATTGATACCATGCGTGGTGTGGGCTTAATGGACTTAATCCATGTTGTTTTTTGTCCCATTTCTCTGTTTAAGTACCTGTATAAGTTCATTATCTTTTAAGTGAAAATTTACAGTCCGTAATAATCTCAAGATATTATTTCATTTGCTTTACCATAGTCAAGAGAATTCCGTTGAGAAATAGGTGAAATGTATCATAGCAGAAATTTCGTTTTCAACGAGCTTGATTCTGGTTTTATCACAATTAAGGTCCCATTTAAAACCTTTTGACCAATCGGTGGCTGGAGTTAGAGTCTCCAGTGATTGGAGAAAAGTCTCAGGAAGATACTTGCCATGGAAATAAAATAAAATATCATCCGCAAAGGCCATGGTGTCGCAATAGGAAAGATTTTTTAGATTTGAGAGGAAATCATTAATAATAACATTTCAATAAGTAGGTCTTGAAACTGAGTCTTGAGGGCAACCACTTTCAAGGCCACTGATTGCAGAAGCAGATCCCAATTGCAATTTGACTAACCTATTATTTAAAAAGTTAGCAGCAAGGGCAAAATATTCTTTTAAAATTCTGTTTTCTTAAGGAGATTGAGAATGATAGACCACCATACATTGTCTGAAGAACCTTTTATATATATAAAAAAAAAACAAGATGGTGCACAAATTTTTCTTTTTACCTCTCTGAACAATCAATCTCAATCAAATGTATGAGTGCGTCTACAGTACACTCCTGAGATGTAAGACAGTATTGATTACTTGAAAGTCTTCTTGGTCCAGATACCATCAAATTCCGTAATCAAACAGCTTTTAAAAGCACTTATAAAGTGCTGGCAGTAAACTTATGCATATAAGGTTATCCAAATGAAGAATTCTTGACTCATTTCTTTTGGAGATAAGTATAACCTGGGCAAGTTTCCAAATACGTGGAAAAATACCAACATCTAGTCAAACGTTAAAAAGTTTATGGAGAAGAGAAAGAATATAGAAATTATTTAATAATCTAATTAGAGAAAGAATCAGGACCAGGAGATTTATTTGATATCAAAACAGACAAAACTGTATTAACTTCATCACAAGAAAAAAGGAGAATTAACAAAGAAAGTGTAAGAAGTATGTGCAGATTGGCGTTGCTTTTTTATGAAAAACATCGTATTTTCATCTGGATCAGAAGGGAAAGACTTTTGTAACTTAGCAATTATTGTTTCGCCTAAAGAAGTTCTTGTTTCTCTCATGGGTAGAAGAACACCAGTAACTTTAATTTTTTTCAAATCTCTTTTAACACTGTAGGTATAAATTTGTTTTCCAAATATTGTGAACATCAACGGCTGAAAGAAATGTAGTCAGATTTAGCATCAATAAACATTTGATCATAATCTTTTCTATATTCAAGTTATTTACATTTCCATAACTCTCGAATAAACGGATTTCTACAACGTTGAAATCTACGTTTAAAAGCTTTAAGCCAGCGTTTCTCAACCTTTCATTATTCGCGGCCCAGTTTTCATTCATAATTTTGATCACGCCCCCGCATACAATAAAATGTATACAACAATAATATATTTTGAGTATTTTGATTTCTGTTTTTAAATTATTTTTAACTAACTGCCAAAACAAGAGTAAAAGCGAGCCAACATCTGGGATTTTGCCAAGCTGGAGATGAACAGATGAAGTGAATGGAAGCGAGGTGAATTTAAATATTATATTTGAAATGAAAGCCCAACAGGGAGATAACGTTAAAAGAATATGATAGTACAAACATTCGTTAATGAAAGTAAACTAGATGGGGTGAGCTAACTTTAGAAACGGGGTATACTTTTTTTTGGAATAATAAAAGAAATAAAACAAGCATGACTAAAGAAAAGAGAAAAAATAAGTAATATGGTTTGTGGAAGCCGTCTCGAGCATGCGCAGAGCAAACGTTTTCTCATAGGAAGAATGAAAATGTTCGATACTGCAAGTTTCAATTCTCATTCAAGTCAATCGCTTTCGAATCTATCGTATGTTATATATGTTTTCGTGTTAATTGTAACTCACCATATTAAATATTTGACGCAGCACATTTATGCAGGTTCATGGATAATTTTTTAAGCGGGCGTAAGAGAGCATTAGACGATAGTCAAGCATCAACAAGTACACAGACGAGCATGGTTCCAAAAATAAAATCAATAAAACATTCTCAAGAATTCTTAAATTTGGGGTTTACCGTTATTGAAGTAAATGAAGAAGAAAGGCTCCCGCGTATCATTTGCTAAATTTTTTTGGCTGCATACAGCATAGAACCTAATAAACTTAAACGACATTTGGAAACGCTTCATAGTGAGTACGTCAACAACCCAGAGAATTCTTCGAATTAAAATTAAAATCATATGAAAAGCAAAAATCATTTTTTAAAGACACTTTGTGAATAAAAAAACTTTAATTTAATCCTAGAAAGTTTCATATAAAATAGCCAGATGTAAAAAACCTCACACCGTTGGTAAAGAGCTTATTTTGCTAGTAGCAATTGAGATTGTAAAAACTATATTTGGAGATAAATTTTCAAAACAATTGCAGTCCATACCTCTATCAAATGATACTGTTGTTGGTCGAATTGGTGATATAGCTGAAGATGTACAGTGTCAGCTTTTCTCAAAGTTGCGTGATAAATTGTTTTCAATAAAGCTTGATGAAGCAACAGATAGTAATAAAGATGCTCATTTCATTGACTATGTTCGATTTTGTGATAATATGTCAGTAGTAGAAGAACTACTTTTCTGCAAACCAATAGAACTCAATGCAACAGCGCTCGCATTATTTGCTATTTTAAATGATTTTATGAATGAAGCAAACATAGAATGGAATAATTGCGTCCGAATATGCACCGATGGTGCTCCAAAATATAAGATTCCAGAATATACAAGCACTTGTAAAACAAAAGTTACCTCAGTGTGTCTGGACACATTGCATGATCCACAGAGAAGCTTTGGATTATATTATAAAGAAATGAGTCCTGCTCTTAATATTGTGTTAACTACGGTTGTAACTGTAGTAAATTATATCAAAATGAGACCCCTGAAATCAAGAATCTTTTCCACACTTTGTAAAGACATACACTCGGGGTTACTATTTTATTACTAGGCAAGATGGTTATCACGTGGCAAATTCTTGCAACATGTTTATGAATTAAGAGAAGATATCGCCGTTTTCCTAGAAGAAAACAGACCGGAAGCCGAGAATTTTCGCAATGTTTTATTTGTTTTGAAATTGAGCTACTTGGCCGATATATTCGAGAAATTAAATAACTTGAATCTTCAACACCAAGGAGCAAATAAGCATATACTACATACGAATGATAAAATTAATGCTTTTTGTAGAAAATTGGAATTGTGGAGCAGAAATATAAAGCAAAAAATAACAATATTTGCCAATGTGAATGATTGTACTAAAATTTACAAAGCTGAAGAAGAACATGTAAAAGTTATTTTTGTAACCATTGAAAACCATTTAGCCATGCTGGCAAAGAATTTTAAAAAGTATTTTCTTCCTGACGACAAACTGATAGCAAGTTTCGAGTGGGTTAGGGATCCATTTCATAAGACTCGCGAAGGATTCTCAACTGATGAGGAAAACAATTCATAGAATCCACGACAAGCGGCAAAACCAAAAGACAATTTAGTAATAAATCACTATTTGAATTTTTGTCAGGAGAAGAGGATTATTTTTTTGCACTAAAAACAAGGGCATTTCGCATTCTAGTGAAAACAATTGTGCTAAAAGCAACGTCGAAGTGACCATATTATCAGTAATAGCGTAATCAACAAAATTTGAAACTTCACGTGAACGAACGATAATGACTACCCTTAAAATGTCACAGTTAGGATCTTAATAAAGTCTGTAAGTGTTAGAATGGCCTTAAAGGGAATCTTTGTATAAATGAGTTCCCTTTACCTGCTTTCAGTCTATATGATCAGTTTCCATACTTAAAATGAGCTGTTGTGTTGCAGCTTTAGATTTGTGAAGGTTAAAATTCACAAACTTAATAGCCTGTTTAACTGATCATAGTTAATTCTAGACTGGATGATTTTTTTCATATAATTATGACTAGGAGAGCCATCAGAAATGGGTTCGCGATTAGCATCGCGTACTTTATGTACATTATTTGTGTTATGGTTGAAACGAATGCAATTAATACAAGCCATTACATTTCTATTCGAACAAAAGTTCGCTTTGTGTTCTCCTGAGCAGGTGAAACAGCACGATGGTTGTACTCAAGACATTTAAAGTAGCTATTGATGATAAAAAAAAATTATCAATTTCACATACACTCCAATTAATTTTCAATCTGACATTCCGAAGAATACTCTTAAGAATAATGGTTTGCATTTCAACTACAACAGTCCTCAATTTTCATCCAATACATACCTCTACCCCAACAGGCCTCGAATTTTTTAAAAATTAAGAACTCTCCACAGACTCGTGGTTTCTCCAGATACTATGATTTTTTGGTTTCGATAAAAAGTCCCTTTTAGAAGATCTTCATTGGAGATTTTTCAATTGGCACATTTTTACAAGGTAAATTTGGCTTATCTTTACCGACTGGGAAGTCTTTATTTCCAGAGATTTTTTTCTTATGTACACTTTGAAGTCGAAACCGATCACTTTCAAAAAAGATACGTAACTAAAACTATTTTTGCTCTATTATTTTTAATACTATGAACGCCCATCTTAGCCTGTAATGGAGTTATATTTAATTTTATAATTTTCCACAATTAAGCAGTTATTCAATAAAAAAGATTTATCTTTATTTTTTGAGAAGCCAGATGGCGCCCCGATCCTGGTGTAGCTTGACTTTCAAATGACCTCTTTCAAACTTTCTTTGTATGCTTTAAAGAAATTTACAGATTTGATTCGTTCAAAATTCTCAACTTCAGAATATTTTAATTCACCCAGAACGTGTCTGACCCATTCTCACACCTTTTGATTCACATTGCAATTAGATAGAAGTGCTGATTCAATAATTTTGCAATGTTTTTTTAGAACATAGAATGACACGTCATCCTCCATTGTCACCCTGTTGGCAATCTTAGGTGTGATCACACCTAACTCAGGAGTGGTCACACCTAACACACCTGACTCAGGTGTGATCATTTTCAACCTCTTATTTGCCATCTTGAAATCTCTTAACCCACTCAAAAACACGTGCTCACGACAAAAATTCATTGCTACATACTTTGTTTTAAAACAAATTATGTTTCACTAGCGGTTTTTCCATATTTCATGTGAAATTCATAAAAATTCATTGCAAACTTATCATTTATCCGGCGTAACAAAAAATAATTCCAATGCAAATGAAAGCTACGGTTATACGGATTTTTTCATAGAAGCGAGAGGCACTACATTCAAAAGAGAAGGCTTCACTCTAAACAGGTGTCAGTCGCTAGCATATGGCGCATGCGTACTTCTGTAGCAGTGTCAGTCTCGTTATTTTCTCGTCATACCTCATATGCTTGTTTAAGCTTTCATACGTTTTACTTTGAAGTAATTTTATTGTTACGGGATTTACATTCTTATAAATTTTTGACTATTTACATGTTTAATATGTAGTTTTGAATATTTTGTAATATTGTACTTTATGTAATTTGGTGACATTTTTACAGTACAACTTTGTTTTCAATTACAAATAATTATTAATAACCTAAATTTAAATTTTATGTATTTTAACTTCTATATTAATTTTTATTTTTTTAGCTTTTTAACTTTCTACTATATAATTTTAATATCTTTATAACATTAATATATATATATATATATATATATATATATCATAGCTAACAATAACAATATACAGTGAGGTCAAACAATGGTATACATTTTAAAAAGAAAATAAAGAAAATTTCAAAAAATGGCTCTCAGGAACACTCTATCAATACTTTATACCACATTTCAAGCTCATATGTTTAGTAATCTTTTCGCTACGCCACCGAAAATTAAAAAAGTCTTCATTTCAATATATGCAAAGGCAAATGAAGGTAAAATTCACTTTAAATATTAACTGCATGATAACAGACCCGAGGGCACTATCTGTACGCATAGATACTTTGTAACAATATTTATGCTTCTATCTTATAATCTTTCAAATACACCATCAGAAAACTGGCAAATCACTACTTTTATTAATATAGATGACTTGAATTTATATATCGGAATTTGAATGTATATGTTTAAATGTAGATTTGCATTATAAAAACTGAAAAAAAAAGATCATGTTTTAATACGAGAAACCAACAATATACGTGATTTGTTAGTTCTCAATTTACTATTCCTTTCGGAAAAAATGATATTCTGCAATATACTAATATAAACATATTATAATAGACAATATTTTAAAGCTTCCTCCATTATTCGTTAATACTTCTGTTTCCATCTTTGAAATAAGAAAAGCAAATACCTTTATTGACTTTCATGTTTCATTATTTCATTGCTAAAGATGCATAAATAAATTTACAACTAACATGTTCTGTAAAAATAGATTCTTATTTTGAGAAGATATTGTTATAAGCTTTGTGCTTTGATGTAGAATTTTCGATAAAAGAGCTGATTTTGTACTTAAAATCTTTAATCAAAGCAAAAATTCTTCAAAGAAGGTTCTGAAGAACTCTCTTATTATTTTAGTTTTTACATTTGTATGTGTTAGATCATTTTAATTAATTCTTAGAATATAATCTTTCGTAGTAATTTGAATTAATTTTATGTATTCATAAAATTAAATTAAACTTTTAATATTTTGGTATATTTTTACACTTTTCTTAATATGTTTTCATAAACAGCCTTTGCGGAAATATATTTTAATGATTTCTTACTAAAGAGAAGTGTTTCTAATAATGTTATTTATATTAAATAAAAAATATATTTGAATCTAGCTTTTCACCTATTAAAATTATAAATGTGAATCTGGTAATCATTTCCTTCAGCACTGCGTATAAAATATGTGTAAATTGCGTGTAGAAATAATGATTTACATATGATTATTGCTTTGCTTTTGTAGCTTTTCTTTTTAAAGCAAACACCTGGCCGTTATTCACCAATATTTACTTAGTAACTTCAAATCCCATGGCAATGATACAATAATAAAAAAAAATATATTTTTTTTTGTTTCATTTTTTCAACAATTTGAATTGATTGTGAATAATTTTAATGTTCTTCACGGTAACTTAAACTGTGAATTAAAAAAAATTATTCAGACATACTTAATAGCCGGTGTGTGACTCTAAAAGAAAATTAAAAGGTACAGAGTATGATGGTTTTATCATTTATATTTTTCAAGTTTCGTGTTTCAATATATAAAACGAAATTTTTCTGTTTTTCTGGAAATTTAATTACTCTTAATTACTAATGTACAATTATAGATTATAATGGTAAATATTTAAAATTAAATTAGAGATAATGTACACACACAGAAGTAATAGTTCTATTAGATTACAGACTTTTAACGTGTCATCATCAGATAATGAAGTAAATTCATAGTATAGCGTTGAATTTATTTAGCGTTTTTATATAAAACATCGTATTATATATCTAAGCATCTGCATAAGAAATCTGCAATTATTGTACTTAATAATGTTTCTAAACATTTCAATAAATCGTTATTCAATATTTGTATTACCAATTTAAACAACACCTTATAAGTGAACTGATAAATAATAAGTGTATACTGCACTATTTATATATTATGGTAGAGTAAAATTCTAGAATTCATAAGCATTTTTCAACAACACTGATATCTTTATAATTTTCTCGACACCTACCTTTCTATTTATGTCAAAAGATTAAATGTATTAATTAGTAAATAAGGAGATTAAAGTAAAATATATTTTATTTGTAGTAAAAGTTTCAAATTCCCTTTATTTAAGTGTACAGGAAAAGTTTCTTAATTATTCTTTGTAGTACAGTACTAGCTATGTTAGAAATATGGTGATTCCATTTTGTAATACATTTACTATTAAAAATTTAATTCATTAATATATAATATTTCATTAAGATCTTTTATTTATGTCAGTATATATATATATATATATATATATATATATATATAGTAATGAAAACTTGTGTCTGTCTATTATTGTCTGAAAACTTGTGTCTGTCTATTATTGTCTGAAAAAATGTGTCTGTCTATTATTCTAAGGAATGAGTAAAAAATGGTATAAAACAAAATTAAATGAATAAAACCAGATCAATAAAATAACAAAATTATAATAATAAAATATTTTCATTAAAGAAAAAATTTGATAACGTAATATTATACTTTAATACAGGAACGAATTAGGTAACAATACTAAAATAATAAATAGTTAGTAAGAATGCGAACCAATTAAAATCAATTTCCAATACAAAATTTAAAATCAATTAAAATACTAATAGTTTTGTGCTCTAAAATAATCTACACGCTTTTTTAAAGTAATGTTAATTAGCATTCAGTTGAATTTTTGTAAATAAAAATTATTTAGTGGAATAAAAAAACTATATATTTAAGATTAATAAATTGACAATAAAATCTAAATATTTCTATTTATTGTTTGAATAAATTATTAATTTTCTTTTTTTGTCCCGTTTGATTCTACATTTCCCATTTTAAGCTTTAGGGAGTTAGGAATCGAGTTTGTATTATATGTTACTTAATGTTAGAAGAATAAATAATTGCATTTGAAAAATGGAAGATACTAGAGACATTTTAAACTTCTCTCTGAATGAAAAATTTATAGATAGATAAAATGTAAGAGAATAATATGACAAGAACTTTGGCAACGATCCAGGTGAAATAAAAGACTTAAGGCACCTAAATCCAGTAGAAATATACTTTGAAACAAAATCTTTTATGAGAACTTGATCGACGCGTTTTAGTGGGATGTAAAAAATAAAACGAAACGAAACAATTTAAACAAGAGTTCTTTAGTTATATTCTTTCTTCTTTCTAATACAAAGTTTTCTCTAAGGTAACTTGTAATTGGTGATATTTTTCTTGCAGAAATTACCTTGATAATCAAAATATTTTGATAAAACAATTTCAAAGAAGTATTTACTTGTTTATTAACTACATGCATCGCAAATTCGTGACAGGGTACAGAATAAATTCAAGAAAATCTCTTAAGTTTAAAAACTCAGACATTTAAATTTTAGTTATTAGCATTATAGCAAAAAACATTTTTAATGATTTATTTATCCATATTAAGTGTAGTCACTTTATATTGTCAATATATTAAAATTACTATTGAAAAATTGATACAGGGCTATGGTGCTTTGATTCAAATTCATGTGATAAAGATGGCAGATAGAGTCTCATTTTCCGAATTTTTACATTACTAAGTATCAGAATTTTAAAGCTCTTCAGAGTCAATATGCATTTAAAAAAACTGTTGAATTTTCTTACTGATATTCGCTTCAAAACCATCGACCATCAAGGGTTTGTCGTAATTATACAACATTTCTGTGTATCTGCTTTAAAATTCCGCAAAATAACGTATAAAAATTTGATATTTCTTTTATTCCCCAACAATATTTAAAACTGTTAACCTAATAAGAATATCAAATGTAAGCATGTATATGAATTTAACAGAATTTACAAAATTTAAAAATAGGTAATAAGATGGAAGTTACAACTACTAAAGAAAAATTTAGCCTTTGTCTGGATACACACACACACACAGTGACTTATCAACTTCAATGTAATAAACAGATTTGTGAAATTTATAAATAGTAGTCTAAGACATATCCAGGCTATCATTTCTTCTTTCTAATGTAGTTATAAAATCATACAAAATGACATAAATAACAAATGTGAAACTCAGGATTATACCTTCTTTTTAACGTGGTAAGAGTAATAAAATATTGGTATGAATGCAGATACTGCGTAGACAACTTTAGTGTAGACTTTGTCACCTGAAGATGCTCAATCAAAAAATTTAAAATCAAAAATATTCTACTGGTTACAACCACTGAAACTATTATTTAATCAGAATTTCTTTTTATCTTCTAAAATTTACCTAATTCAGCTATATCGAAAGCAAAAACACCTTTCAACGTCGAAAAAAAAAATTCCTATAAGAAGATTTCTTTAATTAACTGAATTAAATTAGAATCGAAAGTATGTAGCTCACAGGAAAACAATTTTTAAATTCGAACACCTTGCATTTTTTGTAGTCAAGAGTTAAATTCTATGCATTATCTTCAAATGCAATAGTTTTAGAAAAAAAAAAGCAGATAACTAACTACATATCTTCTGGCTGAAAAATGCTTTATTAAAAGAAAATAGCATCTCTATAATCGCTTGACAATCAATTCTTTTCCATACATTTATCTTGTCATTTAAAGCAATTTAAGTGGCTCCCAAATGGCAAGCAAAGTGACCTTTCTTCTTTTTAACTTTAGAATTGTGAATGATGAATTTATCTGACATGCTCTATGAAAAAGAACTGAATATGATTAGATTAATTGAAAATAAATGTGCATATTTGTTTACTATATGTATTGACTTCCTTAAAGGAAATGTATTAGGAATTTATATGACACTGATTAAAATTACAAATATCAATGGAATGATGGAGATGGAGAATTTTAATAAACAGAGGGTAGGAATTACTTTTAAAAATAGTTGATTCACTTGCGTTGCTAAGGAACCATAGTATTATGATTTTCTATTCGGGTCATAAGCTTCCAAAATTATCGAATGAGTACGTATATGTAGAAAAAGGGAATATCATGTATCTCATTCCCATAAGCGTGCAGAGTCCATTTTTATTAATGACAGGAAACTCAGATTTATGCACTGAACGTGCGAAAACTCAATAAAAAGATTATTTTCAGTTACGTGATATAAATGTAGTTGAAATGCATGGATTTGTTAGGTTTACTAAAATGTAATTCGATATTCACATCGAATCTTGAAGTTAAGGAAACTGTCGAGCAATTATTAATAACCAATGTTCTTATAAAGTATGCAGGGATTACATCAAAGTATAAGAATATAAAAATATTATTTAAAATATAATGTTAAATGACTAATTTCAGTAAAGGAGAATTAATCTTGGTGACTTTTAAGTATTATGATTCATAATTGCATATTATTTGAATATTAATATTTACCATACTTCGACTCAATAAACTTCTCTTTAAATATGATTTATAAAACATCACAACCATATTCAGAATTTAAAGTTTTAAAAAATAATATTGAACATCTTTTTCCGTATCAAGATTTCTTTCATTCAAAAGCCTATATTTTAGTTAATAACTTTTAGAACGTGTATAACATTCCAAGTATTTCATATGATGTGTAAAAATATATATTCTTCTCCTAAACAGTCAGTACTGCCTAGTCGTGTGTAAAAAGATACGAAACTTTTCAATTTAATTTAACGACTGCCAGCAGCTAAACTGTGCGGCGAGCTTCTATACTAACGCTGCCAGCAGCTAATCTGTGCGGCGAACAAGCGAGTTAATACTACCACTAATGGCGTCTCCCGCCAAACCCAGTTCGTTCCAAAACAACAAGGATGTTGCCAATAATTTTTTATAATTTTTTTAGACGAAAATAGAGATTTTAATACAAATTTTGTATTTTTTAGCACGCTTGATGCAGGATTTGATTTGGTAAATGGCTCAATTTATCCAACTATTGGCTGGTAATACACTCGCTGTGTTAGAAATAGTTTTATTACATCAATTGCTCATTAACAATTAAGTATGAACGAGACAAAGAGAATATATAAATAATATAATTAAAACTCCTTAATTTTCTTTTAATTAATTCTCTGCATATCAATGGACAATTTTAAAATACCAGAGTTTAATAATACATAAAGGAGAGGATTACAAAATGATAATTAATGATAGGTTAGAAACATGAGAACTCATTACTGGCTAGAGGCTCCTTAAAACACTAATAACACTTAGTATTGTACACCTAGATGAGTTTCAGATGAAATATATAAAGACTTTCTGGGACAATAAGCGAGAAGAATTCTGTGTGAAATTATTTTAACCGATGTTAGTTACGGCTTTCTGAAAAAATTAAAAATTAATTTTCTTACAAAAGATTGCTGAAGTAACAATAATTAACAATTATAATTAGGTAATAGCGGTAAAAGTAGTATTTGTGTGAGTCGTCTTATGAATCATACTGTTAAGTAGACTTTCATTAAATCAAATTAAACATAAACGTTTGTATTAAATGTTGCATCAGAGTGTAATAGATACAAAAACTTAATATGCAATCGCGTTACGTATTTCATCTTTAAGGCTCTCCACTTATTTAGAACTATATAATTTTTATGTAATATGATAAATGAATCAGTGCATACTATATTTCCTATCAAGTGTTTATATTGAGAAGAAAATGTTATGATTTTAGGTGACGAAATGGGAGGTGCCTTTAAAAAATGTTATAATGAGGTGGTATAGGAAGTCAATTAAAAGAATATTTGTATTAAAGTATATTTATAATTAAATGTATATTTAAAAGTATATTTATAATTAAATGTATATTTAAAAGTATATTTATAATTAAATGTAATAATTTCAAAGAAAGGTTAAATTCCAGCGTTTTATTACGTTGTATCATAATTGTGAATGGGTAGAAAAAAGACATTTCCCATAATTTTTAAATTACTAATTTTAAAAGGTACTACACATTTTCATTGATCAAAAACAAACACAGATATGCATATATGTATTAAACCGAAAATATCTAATATTTGCAATTCCTATAATTCTATAAGACTAAAATAATTAATAACAGAAATAAAGCCTAATTTAAATGATCTTTTATCGTCTATTTAATTATAAATTAGCTTAAATCTCTTATACATATGGTTTACATTTAATTACTTTTAAAACCTCATTGTATTTGATTTTTCTTTGTCAGTAAGTACATAACTATATCTTTCAGTTATAGATTTAAATTATAATTAAAATAGTACCTCTTGTAAGAAACTTTACCAAATAAAGGGCAAATCTGTTGATATCGATACTGTTGACAGAATATGTTTTTACTTTTTATTAAGGGACACCTTTGATTAGGGATCAAAATGCCTGGTCCGGTGAATGTCCCTTACTAGAGGTACAACTCTATTTTATTAATCAATTATAATGTTTAGTACAATGTTTTTATTTTTTTAATTGACGAATGGTATTTATCGGTGAATGTATTATGGAATTATTTTTATTTTTTCATTAAAGGAAAAAAATTATTTTAAGGAATACGCTTTCCAAAAAATAAATTATTTTAATTTCTTTTTTTTTTGTTATTAAAATAATTTGCAAAAAAAAATGTACGGTGAAATTTAATAATTTTTTTAAAAAGATATGTCTTACATTTGTCCGACTACTACGCAGTTCAAAATGAATCTTTTATTGGCTTTTTACCAAACTGATGGCAAAATAAAAGTAACAAATTCTCAAAACTGAACATATTAAAAATTAAGCATGAAAAAATAATTCATTTGTAATATTTCACAAATCATGTTGGGAATCTTAAGATTTTTCAGGAATTTAGTTAAAGTAACTCCTATGACCTCAGGTGAAACAATTGTCTGCTTGTATTTTGCTGAATATTAAATTTTCTTCAATATTAATAATATTTCTTAATTGCTGAAAGAGTTTGGGTAGTGCAATTATACTCAAATCGGTCACGTTAAGGCTTTCTTGAAGTTGAACAGTTTGTGACGCCAATTAATTTATATTACTATACCATCGAGATGATTAAATTAGAATTCTTTCACATAATTGCTGGACACATCAATAATCGTTTACTTTCATTATGACAGGCAAGAAGCTCGAAATTAATAGAATAACTACTTCTTTTAAGCATTACTATTTCAAAGTTTTAGAATGTATGTACAGTTCCAAAATTCTAAATCCTTTACAACTGTAAAAGAATCCGATATAATACTAAGCAATTTTTCCTCGAATAAACACTGCTTCACTTTTCTTCAAAGTAAACATTTTTAGTGATTAAAATAGTAACCATGGCTCGCAATCTATTCTAACACATCAATCAATAACTCCCGAGACTAACATTGAAAACAACATTTTTTTTGCAAATTTTTTTTTTATTCATCAACATAACACCTTTTGTTAATCACCTTTTAGGGTGATACAATCGTTCCAATGCTTTTCCAAATCTTTTTT
>BMAW01018915.1:34158-55799 GCA_019974015.1 Nephila pilipes
CGCAAGAAATCTTTTTTGTTGCGAGTAAATAGCGATAAACAGCTTTCTGAATCATCGACTCGTTGCTGTTTTTGTTCCATCGAAAGCAATCGCGGCACCCACTTGGAAAAAACCTTTTTCACTTCACTTCAAAAAACCTTTTTCAGTAAATACACTTCCATATGTTATCTGTGTCATCTCAGCAATCTCACGGAGCTTCATTTTACGATCTTTCATTATAATTTTTGTCACTTCACTCACATTTTCCGGTGTAACGGCTTCCATAGGTCTACCCGAGCGTTCCGCGTCATTTGTGTCGGTACGACCACGTTTAAACTCGGCAAACCACCGACAAATCGTTGCTTTTGATGGACAAGAGTCCGGGTAACATTTTTCAATCCATTGTTTCGCTTGCACGGTGTTTTTACCGATTAAAAAACAATGTTTTATCAGAACACGAAACTCGGTTTTTTCCATTTTTTAAACAAACTACAAAATGACTTTACTCCAACCTCGATAACTCAGCTGTTTCTGGTCCGATCGACTTAAAAGTTTGACACGTTTCAAGCAAAGGTAAGTACTCTAGAAAGACCTGGTTACTGGTTTACTACGAGCACCATCTCTGGGTTAGTCTCGGGAGTTATTGATTGATGTGTTATACCAAAGAAACTTTAAGCCACTGTTACCTTTTCCTCTCTAATTTTGATATATTTTTTAAAAAAAAGTTGTGACTTTACATAAATTTCTAATTATTTAAACTAAAGCTTGAGAAACTTAAAATTCTTATTTAATTTCAGTGAACTTTTTTAACATAATTGTGCGATTGGTGTTAAGATCCGTTAGATTTTTGCTCGCTTATTTGTTAAATTACTTTGAAAAATGAGATAGAAATTTGATGTTTAAACTATGTACTAGATTCACAGATAACTAAGTTTTCATGGGGCAGGGGATAACGTACCATACATTCAAGAAATTATAAGTTTATAATTCAATTATTCAATACGAGGTAGAAAATATTATTAATGGAAGCATTTTTTAAAATTTATAATACTCTTCTGTGCATATTACTATAATAACTTATTTTTAATATGTCGGTTTTTAACAAAATAATTATTAAAAAAGCAGTAATAATTAAATTGTTAACTATATTATTAAATAATTATAGTTATTAAAGTATTAACTTAAAATTTAATTTTTTAAAGTTTAAATTCTTCCCTGTCACCTAAATTTCCCATTTTTTCAATAGAAAAATTATGTAAATTAAAAAAGAAAACTTTCAAAATGATTTGTTCCCAAATTCTTCAAATATATAGGATTTCTCCTTCATTGGAAACATTTATGATTAACATTGAAAATCATGAATCATAAGAGCTTATAAAGCTTAAGAGTCCGGTAGTCATGCAATCTTCATAATTTTACACGAAGACAGAGCCACAGAATTCTTTTGAATTGAAATAAATCGAAACGATTTTTAACATGAAAAACGATCTTTATCAATGTTAACAAATACAGTACAAATTTATATGAGACAAACGTCAGGTGGACAAGTTAAAATCATGCTTATAAAAATCTAAAATACAAATAAAAAAGAAAGAAAAATTGATATTTATTTTAACTTCAAAAATCGAAATTGCACTTTTTGTACTCTATTCAACTTAGAATTCAACAATTAAAATGAAACGCTCACAAGACATTACAAATATTAAAGTGATCACAATATTAAATTAAATATTTTAACGATGTAATGTATCTTTTACTTATAAATAATTGCTAAAATTAACCTATTTCGATTTAATGTATTTCTGCATTTCCCTCTTTTCTAATACACTTATATTTATTTTGCAAAATTGGTGTTAAATGAAATAAAGGCACGGAAATATATTCTTACTTCGATGTTACACGATTATGAAAGACCCAAATATATTATTATTATCAATGAAGTTTCGATTATTTAATTGACGACACACTTAAAACCAACAAGGAGATATTAGTGACTGAAGCATTAATTTTGAATCTCGCTCAAATAAAGATGGCAACTACTGAGAAAGCACATTACAAACCAAACTTCCATATCCAAGCAACATGAGAAACTCGGAGCCTCGACAGATTTAATGCGTCAACTTCGTGTTACAACCTTGTTACGGTTCTTAAAGGGCATCAGAACTTTAATTTATGTTTCAAATAAAATAGCATCAAACATGAATTTATAATTATAAGCTTTCGCCCAGCAATACAATTTTGAAGATATCCAAAACTTATTAACATCTTGAGACTCAGCGTCCCTTCTATTGGACATTTTTATTTTACATGCAGAGAAAGAATTAACATTTTTATATCCTGAAATCGGGCGCTATATTAGATTAGATAGTCCAGCGCTGATATGCATTCGGCAAAATTTGAAATTATTTAGCGGAACCTTATCCCAAAAGTGTTTGAAAATGTGGTCAAGAAGCAACAAAAATGAAGATATATCAGCAGTTTGAATTTAGTTTTATAATAATTTTACATTTATTTGAATAAAAATATCTAATATAGAATTTTATATGTATGAAATTAAGTTGTATATTTAATCTTTGATTAATATTTATGATAATCAAAACTATGAACTTGTCTGCATTCAATACAGTGGGCATGGGAATTGATCACTTAATTATGCTCTCAAAATTACATACTAGGAAAATTTTGTTTTGGACATTGAAGAGCATTCATATTTGCTCAAATATTGTGTTATATAAGTGCGAAAATGAAAAATAAAAAGTTAAATTATACTTTTCTTTATCTACTTAATGTAATATTATTGTAAAAGAACTGTTTTAGATGTAACAATTTAACAAAATTATTAACACATAATATTAAATTTTAGACCGTAAGTGAGAAAGTTAAATCTGTGTAATCTAGTGCGTATTTTAATACTTGTAATGTGTATTTTATAATAATCACAGTTTATGTATAATATCATTGAGTTAAAATAAATTTCATAAACAAAATATTTTACTTTTTCATACAATTTTTGAACTTATCTCTACCATGCATTTCTGAATCGTTTGTGTAGCTAAATTTCGAACAAATAAAAAAAAAAAATAAATAAAAGTCAAGAGTTAAAGAAAGAAAAAATTATAATTTTTCTCTTAGTGTGGGTGCTTTTCAAGAATAACATAATCCAATTTGGGTTCAAAAGGGTTTAAAAAATATTTTGAAACCAATGTTATTTATATGCCGAAAGAGAGGCTCAAAAAATCTTGGAAATCGTAATGAACGTTGATGTATGAAACATTAATATTAATGATGAAGATGATGATTATGAACCTGAGCATACTATAAAGTAACTAAAAGTGAGAAACTGCCAAAAACGTGAAATCTAGAGAAATACATAATGACAGTTCCAGTGACAAAAGTTCAAGTAATGATGAGAAACCTTTCATTAGTGAAAGGAAAGAAAACTCCACATCACAACATATTTCAGCAAATAGGTGTCAGTTTGAAAGAGAACTGAAAAGTAACTGTATACTACACTTCTTTATGCGAGTCTAGCAAATACTCGGATCCTGATGATCGAAGATAAAAAATCACAAATGTACGTCATAAATCCATGCAATTTTTAGATTTCAAAATGTTTATAGCCAACTTACTCATGAAACCGACTCAGATAACCAATTCAAGCAATGAAAATGAAGAAATGATCAACATAGGAGTATATGCACGAAAGAGAAAGTATGATGAATATGTAACATCCCTCCGAATGAAAAAAATAGTTAAGTTAAAAATCTTACCAAAGTGATGGATGTAAAGAATTATGTGAGGTACAAAAACAAAGGTGGCACCAATACCAACAAAGTAATGTGAGTCAAATGCAATATGTACTTCTGTATAACAGTTCAAAATGATTGTTTTTTCGAAGCACATTTATAAATGTTTATTTAGCTTCGTTTATTTATCCCTGTTTTACATTCAAACATTGAATTTTCCATTTACTTTCGCTTTTCTCCTTTTTTAATTTAATTTTCCTAGCGTTTTCCATTAAATTATTAATTTATTGCAATTCTTGTCCTTATATTTTGAAGAAAAATACATTTGTGTTCTTGGAATTTATGACATTAAGTAAACATAATTTTGCATTTTTATTAATTAGATTTATTTGTCTGTATGTCATCCACAGTATATGAAAAACACATGCTTTTACAAGGCTGAAACACAATGTTTATTGTAATGGACTAGCCAAAATTTATATTTTTCTTAAATGATTAAAAAACAGCTGTAGCCATATATACTATTTTGTTTAACTTTTTAGATAATTTATCTCTAATTAGGGAGTAATTGATCAAAGAATATGGTCATGTGTCCAAAAGGTTAAACTAAAGGTAATGCAACATTTTTTTTCTAATTTAAAATGAGTATTGAACGAAAAATATCATAACCTCAGAAAAGGCAATTGTTTAAATTCTAAAAAAAACGTTATGTCAATAAGTATTACTACATTTTCTTTTTTGTTGCTTTGTGTTGCGAAAATTGGTTTGTAAAATAAAATGAATATATTTATTCCTAAAGGTTGGTTACGAAATTCCAAGAATTAAGTTTCTTGGATGCATTTTAAATGACTATGATTTAAAAATACAATTATTCTTAGAATTCAATTTATAACAGTTATTTTTTTCAAGCGTTAAACAATATTATTAAATTTTCATTTAAATTTAACAGTGATATGTACTATAAAACGTTCTTAGATTGAAAAATAAAAAAGAAGTATAGATAATGTTTAATTAACATAATTTTTACGATCATGTTATGGATTTATTTATGACAAAATTGAGAATACTTTTAGAATAATTACTTAAATTTAAAAGATCATAAATTTAAATTTCGTTACATGCAGTTCTACATTTAGAATACTTTTTAAATTGTATGAATTGATTTTAAAGTGTTTGTGTTGTTCTGCTGTATAGTTATGCCCATTTTCTTATAATACTGAAGTCCTTTGACCGAATATACCTTTAAACAGATTTTTCCATTTGAAACTTCTAGTTTTCTACTACAATGTTATTGAGGGATTATGGTGGTGTATCCATTTGTATTTCATAGTTGTACAAGAACCATAACTTAACAATTTTATTTATTGTTTATAGGCTTGTTCGCATATTATTAAAAAATACGCTTCCTAAATCTAATTTTTGGGCTCTTAGATTCAAATTATAAGTCAGTTTACCTAAATAATTAATTTTATCAATGATTCCGCCAATATAAACCTGTTTTCTCATGTCCTATGAAACAAAAAAAAAAACCTCATACAAAATCTAAACCCCCGGATAATGAGGATAGTGCTTGGGAAGCATAGTTTAGAGTTAAGCTTCCTCCAAATATACTATAATTTACATAAATATTGGATTAACTTTCTCCATTGGATGCTATATTATTCTAGATATACATACGCTGCGAAATAGGAATTTTAGCAAATTTGGTCCTTTTTGTCTATTTAATTTGGAAATGACGGCATTTCTTTTAGCGACGAGATTATTCTAATTTACGTCTTGGAGTGTCTCAGAAATTTTCTGCGGAAACATATTTTCTTATTATTGGTGATGTAAATGAGATGGTTATTACATAATAATTTTTTATAATTCCTGAATAATGTCTCTGTTGTTTGACGAAATCATCTCTTCCAGATTAATTTATTTGCCCAATTTTTTTTGTATTTTTAGATACATTTTTGTACGCATCCAAGTCTATTTCGAGCTTTCTACGCAATGTCACGTAGATATTTACCTTCTTCTGAAATTCGGGGAATAATTTTGCAAATTTTAATTTATTTTCTGTTCTGGAGCTTATTTTTACATTTAAAACGTATATTTCTCCCCTAGAAATCAAATATTGCTATTTTAAAGAATCAAATATGTTATTCTGATTCCTTACAAAAAACAGTGTTAGCAAAATCACAATTTTTATAGAGTTTCGAGCTTTTCTTAGAACGTAAATATTTTGTTAATTAAATAATTATCTATTCATATAATGTGTATTTTATCGTCCTTTGAAATATTTAATAAGTACTTGATATTTTTAGAGAGAAATATATTCTGAATTTTGGGAGCTACTGTAATTAAAGGAAATATATACTCTCGAATTTTTTTAGTTCAATATGTTTCATTATCCTTACTTATATACAGATGTATTGTTATAATTTTGTTGTTTGTCTAAAGGTAACAGCATTACTTCTACAAATAGTAATTTTAGAATAAAATTCAAGGAAATAAACATTGCATGAACAATTTTAACATTACATAAATAAATCTTTTGAAACAAAATAAAATTAAATGAATTTCTCAAAGGAAAGAGCTTAATTCTATGCCTTTCAGAAAGTCATAAGCAATAAACAGAATAATTATTTCATAATTCATATCTGTTCTTTGAGAAAAATTAATTGAATTAGTTAAAAATGAGATATAAAGGGCGCATTTACATTACAGTTTTGATTTCTAATATATTTGTTCGATAAGTAGAACCAATACAGAGAGTCTGTGACAGATCCTGGAGGAAACAAAATCTCTGTAAAATTTTAATATATATAAGTATGTTATAGAGCATATAAAAGAGATATATAAGAAGAGGTGATATGGTGTTAAGTGAAGGCGAGTGTTATTAAGGGAGGCAGGAGCAATACATTCATTCCCCACTGACTGTTCTCCTTCATAACACGAGTATTTTTGTAGACTGTTATACTAAGTTCTATTGAAAAAGGTAATCTAATCTAAGACGTTAATAATGCATAAAATGTTTATTGTAGTATACACTTTATTTGTGATATGTGATTTTAATCCATCCAAACAATATCAGGAAAATCAAGAATACTTGTAAGCTGCTTCAGATTTTCTTAAATTTTGTGAAGAAAAACTCATTTCATTGTTTCCTTTAGAAAAGACATGTACAATATTATCATGCAATTTCTAAATGTAGGGGACAAAACTTTTAAAAAGGATTAACAATGAAAGATAAGTATGTCTAGAGCAAAGGGTAGGAAAAGGATTGGTAGATTTTTTTACATATAACTTTACAGCTATCATTAGTGAAATGTACTTATTTTAGAAATAACAATATTGCTCCTGGAAAACAGAATATGAATGTAAGTTATCAAACAATTATTATTACTTGACTTAGTATTCACTCTTATGTGTGCAATTGTTCTGTTAGTTATTCAAAAATTACTAAGATGAATTAAATATTATAAAACAGTATTTTTTCAATTAATATATGTATTTATGTGATTTTAAACATATTTATTTCATTTTGACTGTATATAAATTGTGTTATTATCAATAGAAAATCAGAAAATGTTGAATAGATAGATTTGCTCCAGGATAGAGGGGAGATGCATTTTATATATGAAAAATATTCCTAAATAAAATGATTCTCACAAAACGATTCATGTTGAACTTCATAGTTAAAATTTTCTATTACGTTGGTTGAATTGTTAACATAATAAATTAAAAATATTTTCGAAAGGAATTTGAGTGTATAAGTAAACCACTTCTGATGAACAAAGAAAAGAATTATAATCAATTATAATATTGATACGTATGAAATATGTTTATACTATGACCTAATACAAAACCTAACATTATTAGAAATAGAATGTAAGAGATCTTTACTCATATTATATATCAATATATGTACTTGAGGTGATTAAGCATAGATAAAAAATAGTTTTATGGTATAAAATTCTAAAATCATACATAACTGTATATAATTTCACTTTTGTGCTTGATGGCCACAATTATCTCTCTTGTGATGTTCAGATATTTGAGGAAGATTGATAATATATCTTCTGCCTTTATTTGCCATCCTATCTTAGCTGGTCTGCGAGACCGAGGTTGGCTAGTCGATGCGGTCTGTTTTCTGTACACGTTTCAGAATCTTTTGGATGGTTTTCCATGAAGAATGTGAGCTTTCAGGTAAACGTTGCCGATACAACCGCACAGCCGATCTTGCTATATACTCACATTCACCACAAAGCTTAACTATTCTATAATGTTCATTTTTGAAAAGTCACTCCATGACGAGGACCTTCAAGACACATAAGTGATATCCTTTCATAGCTCTCTCAAGTGAACATGTGAGTAGTATCATACATATTTGCATTATGCACAAATTTTGCACTCTAAGCACAAATTTCTTTGAGTGGATGTATTTTACTTCCCATTTTTTTATGATTTTGCATTTTGCCTAAAGTGTTTGTAAAGATACAGTGGATAACACCGTGGTTTTTGAACCACAATCCTCTGGATTAAGATTTACATTTGATGCTACTGTGCCTCAATGCGTACATGTTTTCCGTTTGAAAGATATTCTTTATTTTCAAGTTACGTAACGTCATAATTTAGGAAATCAGAAGCAAACACACGTGAGTTTTAAACGTTCTATTTCCGGCATTGACAAACACAATACATCTTTGCTGAATCTGTAATACTCTACAACTTTATATTTGACTTATTTCCTTTATCTAGCACCGTTTTTGAGATAGGAACATAACTCCACAATTTTCCATCATTTGGTATGATAATGGTCTCAGTTTAGCGTAACCCACTTTACTATACCTAGACATCATTTTTTTGACTACAGTTCTGCAGCAAAACATGAAGGAAGGACTTAATTGAATATCCTATATATCCTCTTGAGACCCAAGCTCATATTTTTCAACCGAGTTTTATCAAATTTGAGATTAATCTTCTCAATTGGACCATAAAACACCACATACACTCATTTTTCAAAAAAATAAAATATCTATATTTCTGGCATGTCCATTATAATAGACATTGGGTATTCATCTCGTATAAAAACGCATTTTACTAAAAAAACAAAAACGTTATAAGTACTTAATTTAGTTATCATAAATGCAAGATGAAGCTTTATTTAAGAGCTTAGTAAAGAAAATCGTTTTATAATTTATCAAAAATATTACATTTTTTTGAAATATTATTAAACACATATACTAAATTTAAATGATCTTGGATATTTACATAAAACACATATTTTGCACTGTAAAACAAACAAAAGAAAACACACACTGCATTTCTTACATATTGTTTTAGTTTTTTATACAACCTTCATTCCATTATTCCTTCTTCATTATATACTATTCATGTACCTTATAGAATTCTTAATGTCCATAATTTTTGGAAGACATTTGTTTTGTTTTTCACTACGAAAAGTGGACTCCATACTCAAATCAAGCTTTGCGCTTGCACGAGTTTGTTTCTTCATCACTAGAATCAGTTAAATCAGAGGGCCTTAGAAGATGTTCTGCAAATACAGTTTCGTTCTGACTACCCATTTCTTTGTACGAGTTTTTTTTTGTATAATAACTGATCATCTTATCAATCAGATCAATTCCACCCATGTTAATATATATATATATATATATATATATATATATATATATATATATATATATATATATGCTCTTACTACTGCTGGTCTTGACACTTAAGTGTATTTTTTCTCCTTTTTGAGCAACGATGACATTTATTTTGTGGCTCTTCTCTAAGTTTGGATGAACATAGCAAAATAGCATTTTTTATCGTACCATTTTACGATGCATATTTAATCAACCTGAAGCATTGACATATCAGACGAACCTATATCCATTTTTCACATTTTTTCTATTGTATCGCTATTACAATGCTCATAATTCCTGAACCATATCCATCTTATATTTCATTAGATAAGAAAATTTCCTGCTAATTTGCCTCTATCTGTTTCTTCATTTTCATCACTAACCTCAATGACCATTCGTTATTACTACCAAATTTTTTCTGCATATTTCTCAGGATCTATACAACATTGATTTTTAAATAATTCTAATAGAAATAAAAAAAATAAGTATACGACTTTGCTGAAAACCACAAGTTATGTTAAAATTTTTGGTAAAGTATTTTTATTTAAAATTTAAATTTTTAATTTTTATCGACTGATAAATTAAAAATTAAAACGAAAGTAAAAGTTTATGTTTTATTTCAATCCACACTTAGAAATTTTAATAATTAGTTACTTGTGAAAATTATTTATAAAAGAGCACAATTTATTCAGAATTTTTTAATTTAACAAAATAATACGTAATAATTTAATTAATACGTAATATTTTAGTTTAACATATAATACGTAAGCTGACTTGTTGTCGATTATTCTTGAATTACTGAAACCGTAAGTGCAAATTATGCTTTTAATTTGAGGAATATGGGCCGAATCTTAATTAATTTTCTAAAAGCCTACCCTTCTAAAATGAAGTGCCTAAGTTTTTAGTTAACTTAGGAAGGTCTATTAACTAATTTAACCATCAAAGAAATATTAATTTTTGAGCATTCCATTAATTACTGTTAATTAAAAACATATTACTTCTGTTTGGCAAAAATGAGTGAGTATGAATATAATCAAGGCCCAATGTCCAGTAGAATAGACATGGATGAAAGTTTAGCTATTGTTTAAAAATACTTCGCACGCATACAGAAAAAATGACTTAATTTTATTACTTCAGTACTTAAAATTAAATATCAGTTGATTTAGTATCAAAATACTCTAGTGAAACACGAAAAAACGAACTAAAACATTGTACATACTTTCAATCGTTTTGTTTCTTTTGGTAGCCATTTTCAAATGATAATTCAATAAATATCCTTCTGCTTTTTTAAAGTCTGACTGTATAGACAGTAGCACCAGACGATTCAGTGTAATGGACTGTGGGATTTTAGGACTTAAAACTGTAATGATTTATTTTATATGCAACATACAAATGTCCACTAGAATAAACGCTGGGTCTTAAGAGTATATATATATATATATCTGTGTGTGTGTGTGTGTGTGCGTAGATATGTGTGTAATATGATTGAACTGAAATATTAAGTAAAAATCGAGAAATCAATGCTGTCAGGTAACAGAAATTCAATGAATACAGAATTTCAGATTTAATATGTTTTTATATCATTTAACATATTTTATTGCTCTAAATAAATTCAATTATATATTATGTTTTTGAGCAATACAAATTGTTCTAAAGGTATCTTGGTACTTTTTTGTACTTAATTCCAAAGGTAAAAGTCCTAGCGAAACACAAGAACAATTTCATATTTGCAACGCGGTACTTTTCAAATTTTGTGAAGCCTTTTTTGCTAAAATATTAACGTTCTGCATAATTGTACTATTTGTAAATGAGTTAAATGTCAGTTCGGTATATGAGATAATTATCTTGATTCATCTAATGATACAACGTATGAAAGACATTGAAGTACTAATGTTATTGAAATTCCGAGAAGTCCATTCATTTTATTTGTAAGTACACAACACCGACACTTATTACTCTTTTTGCTATTGTTCGATAATATAAGTATTCTTCTTTTCGGTCCATGTACAAAATAAATTAATTCTTATCTTTCTTTTTATTCAAAAAGGAATATAAAACAACTTTCATTCTTAATTTGCTCAATTTTAAGTTTGCAATTAGGACTTTGAATATCTGATGGCATTCATTAATTTCATTCTATATTTTCTAATAAGTTGGGTCAATAAGATATGAAAAATTATGTATTGATAAATTTCAAAGTCAGAATACTCTTATTTATTTTATAACTAATGAATAATTAATTTAAATATTGTAAGTAACATCAGTATTTTTCTACCCAAGATGAATCAAAATGGAAATTTTCATACTTGCTTATTTAAATCTGTAATAGTTTTGAAGTACTTTCTTTCTTGTACAGATTGTATAAAAAAATAAGAAACACTTCTGATAAAGTTTCTTGATCTTCCATGAAGAGTTTAACCAGCAGCAAAAAGTTAATATTGCATCCTTCATAGAACAATTGGTGTCAGTTTCAGATATCCTAAAGATCAATAATTAATTATAGAATATATAAGAGTTTTTGCGCTTTTATTAAAATTTAATGGCAAAAAGAAATTTTTAACTCGAAGTTTTAATTATATTTTGGTAATTACAAAATAAAACATGTTTTTGACGAAAAAATTAATAAATATTTTGAGCAAATAATATATATTGATTTAAATATACATACACAAAAAACTGAAAATGAAAGTTCAAATTATAATAAGAATTAATAACAGATTAATAACAATAAGAATTAGTAAGAGATAAAATAATACTTTTTATTCTAATAATAATATTCACGTACACGAAATTTTACTCCGATACTAACTTTTTTCGTTATTAATTCAATTTTCGTTGCCTTTTAAATGTTTTAGGTAATAAAATAAGAAATAGAGTTTATTATTTCAAAATATATTTTCAAAGCTTCATTGAAATTCTCCGAGTATATTTTCCAAAGAACTTTGTAAAGAAATTGTATATACTTATTGAATTCATATGTTCTTATTTTTATTCGAAATGCTACATTTGTATTCGTCAACTCGAATAAATCTCACGCCTCATGTTTCTTCTTTAGCTAAGAGCTTCTGCGACGAAACACCAGAGACTTCGCATTATTAAGTGTTTATATTCATCTACTCTCCAGATCTAAAATGTTTAAAATCATAAATCACGTTAAAGTTCTACAATATCAGAACATTTATGTGCAAAATGTCATCCAGATATCGAGTTGCCAGTTGTATGTTCATAAAGGTAACAGTAGAAAAAGTTCTTAAGATTGGAGATACTAAAAAAATGAAGCCATTTTCTGTGATTAAATATATATGCTACTCATTAAATACTCTTAATGTCAATTTCTTTTCCAAAGACATAAATTTAAAGCTCCTAAGAAAATTAAGCGATTTTCAAACACAGCTGTTAATTTGTATTTTTGGAACATTAATGTAACATATGCATTTGATCGAATTAACTACTAAAATGAAGTGACGAAAGAAAAGTGATGAAGAATAAAAATCAGAGTATAAATTAAAATAATTATTTTTTAGTTTATTAGAGCACTAAATAGAGTTACAAATTAAGTATTGGGGAAAAAAATTGTGTAATAAGCTTACAAAGTAAAAAAATTAAAACGAACAAAAATGATAGTCACATGTCAGAATAATACGCAATAACATGTCACTAGTATGAAAATAGCGATTGCTTAAGCAATAAAAATCACAGTGCATATCACATGGTTTATTTTTTTATAATACAAATAATACTTAGTTTTTTATTTGATATTCAATTGCTGCAAACTTTTAATAAGTATTCAGTTCATTGTTTACTCATATTTTCTCTCAAACTCTTATTCCTAATCTTTGAAAAAAAAATTACTTGTGAATAAATGATCAGTAAACTAGAGAAAATGTCTGTTTCTAGAGGTATTCATACAATTCTATGACGTGGCCGTGGTAGCCTAGCGGTTATGGTCGCGGACTTGTGGTCGGCGTAATTCTTGAATCGTGGGTTCGACCTCTGATGTTGAAGACCCACCGTGTAGCCGGGGCTGATGCACGTTAAATCTGTCGGGGTCCAAAGTCCTCTCATTGGCGTGGTGTGGATGTTAGGAGAGAGTGTGCCAGCTCAGGTGTCGTCCTCGTCACTTGACCGAGGTTCAAAATTGCGAGGTCCGTAGCCAATAGCCCTCGTGTTGCTTCTGTGTGACGTTAATATAAACAACGTTAATATAATTCAACCCTTCGTTGCTCTGTATTTTGTATACGAGTTTCATCTAGCACTGGATTAATTCGGTTAAATACTCGAGAACATTTTCTTGGTATTCTTCTGAAGTAATTATATCCACTTCAAAAAACCATATTTTAACTAATAAATGAGAGTTTTATCTGAGTTTTAAGCTACTTTTCTTTTCTAATATTAATTCATGTAGCTTGTATAGTTCAGCTCTGCCTTAACCTTTTGAGGCCGGCTGGCCGATCTACAGGCCAAAAGGAATATACCCTTAAAAGCCGGCGTTGACCGATGTAGCGGCCAAGCCGTGCTTTCCCCTGTAAACAGCTTTCGAATCAGCATGAGGCCTATTATAGCCCCGGAACATCATCTGCTTGACCGGTTTCTTTTGTATTCAGAAGGGAGGGGGGTAGAGTTTCCTCTTTCACACTTACCTAAAAATCCCTCTTTTTTCCTTCATACTCAACTTCTCACTAGCGGTGAGTGCATAGTTATTTTTGTAAGTGATTTTGTCATCTCGATTACTTAATCATTTCATTTTAAATTAATTTGATTTTTTTTAAAAAAAATACCTAAACGTAAAAGAGAACTTACCACGGAAGAGATTCAGAATATTTTAGCTGATTTAGAGACGAAATTCTTGATGATTCTGATTCTGATTGTGAGTTAGAAAATGAGGAAGATGATCAATCAATGATGATCAAGATGATCAATCTTTAAATTTGAGTCCAGAGGTTGAAGATGAGGTTGTCTCCGAAGAACAAAATAAAATAATCTGGAACGACCCACAAATAACCCATAAAGCGACAATTTTACCTTTTACAGGAAATAATGTGATAAAAGGAGCCGCTGTAATGAAATTATTGGATTAATATGTTGAACTTAAACAATATTTAATTATTCGGAAATAAATTTTTAATTTCTAATACATGTTCCACTTTACTTTATTATTCAAATAATAATATATATAAATACTACTAAGAAATATATGTTACATAAAAATTTTATTTTCAAAGTTTATTCAAAAAAGTGTTATAACTTTAAGTGGTGATTTTTTTTTTATGATTTTTATTTTAATTTTTTCATACTAAAGAATATAATTACATATTTTCATAATGAATGTTTTTTTACTTAGGTATTTTTATGCATTTTACAAATTTAAAAATACCTCAGTTTTACATTTTATTAACTTTTATACCTGTAAAACTACTTAAAATATATTTGTGGAGAATTTGAAGCAATTTTTGCATTCAGTTTTTGATGAAAATATGTGCATAATTACACAATGTATTGCTGTACAGATGCGTATTTTTAGTGTTATCTTAAGTTATGCTTATTGAAAAACAGTTTTTAAGAATTTTATTTTGAAAAATCAAAAAAAACCCTTTTTTTTTAATCGTGTAAAAACAACAAAAAAAGAAAAAATATTTGCAACAAAAAAAAAAAAAATTACAGAAATATTTGTTATAGATTTTTAAAACTGTACATTGTAGTCTTTCGAATTTATAAAAGCAAGAAACTAACTCCGACATTTTTTATTATGACAATTGATGTATAAAAGTTGAGTCTCCGAAACAAAAACTATTAATTCCGATATTTTTCTTTCAAATTTGTAGGAGACGAATATTACGAATTCTTTAGCATAAGAAAAATTCCCCGATTTATACAAAAACCTTAGAAGCAAGAATAAAATTTTTGCTTTTGTTATATATTATACTTTAAAAGTTCTACAGTGTTGGATTTCCTGATTTTTCGAAACCTAAAAGAAGTTTTTTTTTAAAAAAAATATAATAAGTTTCTTTTATAATAATAATTACGATAAAATTTGCAAAATACTCTAAAATATATTTGAAAAATAAATATAATCAGAATCTAACAGATAGTTACATTGAAATAAAAAAAAATGTCTTCGTTTTCTTTTTTTTTCTCGCCTATTTATTCATGAGTCACACTTTTTATGTACGATAGTACAAAGAAAGGAATGTTCGGGTGCGTTCTAAGGCACCCGAACGTTTGAAACTCTGAATAGAGAATCAAATGGCTCTTGTAAATGAGCATGAAAAACAAGTTGTAAAAGCTTTCATATCGACAAAGAATGCTTCTCCCTCTTGATTATTGTTGATTCATTCAGGTTTTGGTCATTATTGATTATCATATGCCTTTTTGGTGTAATAAAACCTAGAAATGCACATCTGCCTTCTTGTAAATCTTCAAGGTTGCTTTCATGTAGCCGGAAAACTATTTTTCCGTGGTTCTTCCTCTTATTGCCGTAATAAAGCTTTAGAAAGTGATTTCCTTTTCTGTTACATTGTCGGACATAGGATAAATAGAAACTATGCCGACCAACTTAAAAGAAGGCCTTCTACTTTGCGAACGTTATCTGGAAACTGAAAATACCCGTTCAGAGAACTGATATTGTGTTAGATTTTGAGAGATAATGTAATTAGGACCCAGTCACTTAGGGGACTGTCCAGACGAAGTGGGGGGGGGAAAGAAAAAAACGATATTTGAAGCTAAAGTTTTCCTTCGTTTTGAAGAAAGTAAAGAAAAATTGTTGTCATTTTTTCTAAACCGATTGAGGAGTCTGTGCGTTGAGAAGGAAAGGTTTTTGTAATTATTTTGAATGTTGATCGAAAGAGTTGGCTTCGTAGGAATGTATTGGCTTTGGCTCTATCATACGCACAAAATCACACACAAAAATCAGTTTATTATCGCACAAAAATCAGAGCAGTAATCTTAGAATTAAAACAATATTATGCAATTCTTTTGAAATTTTAAATAAAAAGTAAGGATTATCCAAAGGTTAAGAATATAACTTTTTGTACGAAAAGTGAAAAAAAGGTAAGAAGCTCCAGTATGTTGTCATTACTTGCAAAAGAAACAATTAAGTACAAATAAGAATCGTATATTCCTTTTATATAAACAAGATTACCGAGATACGTGAAGCTCCTCGGCAACTTAAAAATGTTTGCAGTCATAATATTTTGTTTTCGATATCAGCTTATTGTTTGCGTTTTACTAGAAGTATTCTAAAAATTCAAAGCATTTCCTCTTTTTTACTAATGAAAACATTTATTACTGTTGGAAAAAATATAATTTTAAATTTCTTATGTGCATTTAAAGAATTTATTTTTAGGAACACGTAGGTAAACTGATAAATTATTAATATTTCATTTACAAGTAACATAAGGGACAAAGTAATAAGACGGACCTCGTAATTTAAACAAGTAACGAGAACGATAGCCGAGCTAGAGCGTCCACTTCTAATTTCCACACCGCGGCAACGTAAGGATTTTGATTTAATGCGTATCAGCTCTGCTACACGTTGGAACACCTAATCGTCACCTTTTGTTTAAACTAACCGTCAAAACATGTGGAAACTACAATGTGGCACTATTTAACAAAAGCCAACATTTATAGCCTTAGGATACTTACATTTTAGAGCATAATGCGGAACACCTTTTTTTTTTAATGGTTTTGCTTTTTATTCATCTCATTTATTTGCCATAGTGAATATTTTATCATAATTTTCAGCATATATAGGAAGAATTAGATCAAAGAAAAATAAAGTTTTCATTTTTGAAAAATGCTTGTTAATAAAATTTAGACTTAATCTTAGGATTCATTCAATATTATGAATTCTAATGTATCACAGTATAATGGATTATGGAACAATAAAAAATGACAATTATATATCATTCCTTCATGGAAGATATATAAGAAAATTCTTTAGAGTGTTTAAATTTTTAAGATTTCTCTGGCATGTTCTAAAAGAGAAAAACATTTATAAATTAAGTAATAATGAAGTTTCCAAAAGAGCATAGTTTCTTTATGATGATATGTCTATTGTTATACAAATGCTGTGAATACTTATAAGAGCTTTTAAACTTACTTCATTATCGATTTGAGAAAGTCTGAATTTTACATTATAACTTCAAGAGACAGAATCAGCAATTTTGCTTTTTATTTTATTTTGTATTACTGATTATAATTACATGCAATTTATGAAGTATCATATTATTTACTTCTTATTTCTAATTTGATTATTTTAAGTTTTAACACCAGGTGTGTATCAAATTCCTGCATTTAAAAGAATTAAAAATAAATTTAAAATATTTTATATCTATTTTAATGAATTTACTGAAAATCAAAATATAAATAAATTTTACTTGAATAATATCAATTAAATTTGGTTTAGTTTATTGTGTTTACCTTTGTCTACAATGAAATGTATCTTTGTTTACATTTTTTTATGCAATACTTTATATTATCATCATTGTTTTGTACTATTTCTCTCAATGCTCTTCATAATATTGAAGAGGAAATCTAGGTGAAAAGCAGCTTAAATTGTTAGGAAATAATTTTTTTTTAAAAAAAAATAAATTTCTCAAATTTTTTGAACTGAAATTGAAATTACTATATTGAGTTTTCCAAGAAAATATGTTTCCCTAAGAAAGGGAGACTCTTTGTATTTAGGGACTTTCTAAGCCGCGAACATCCCCATTGACTGCGGGAACATCTCCACCCCCAGCAACTACCCTGCTTCTTTTGTACGCCTATTAATGGTGCCATCAATGAGCGATAAAAAAAGGTGGAAGTAAACATCGCCTAAAGCGCCGTCTTTAAGGGCCTTTTCCTCACAAAACCCGCCGTCTTCAAAAGGTTAACATAATTTTCGCCAACTCTATTTAACAGCTTAGAAACTGTTGCTCTCAGAACGATCTGTTTCTACTTTAATTTATCTATTTGTCCAAACCTTTCGTCAATATTAAATTATATTCAAGGCTGAAATTATTAAATACATGAAATATAATACTTTTAAATTTAAATAAAATATTATAGAGATACTCGTTTCCTGTTAATGGTGCAAGACTTAGAATTGGTTCTTGCGCCAAAAGTCTAAATACATTCACTCGCCGATCCTGTTAATGTTGTCTGCATATTACCAACGTCAACAGAAGTTCATCTGTAAGCCATATTTATTTTATAAAGTTTGGGTTTGATTTGGTTTGGTTGTTTTATCGCCGCACTAGAAGCAACACGAGGGCTAACTAGAAAGTTTAAGTAGGGAAACTTGAACTGAAGCGAAGTGCACCTTCTTCTTCGTATATATATATATATATATATATACGTTTTGCAAAGCTATACATTGGAAATAGATTTTCATATTCCTGTTGTCCTGATTTGCATCCTATTATCTTCATTTATTGTTAATTTATGTTAATATTTAGTTCTAATATTTTTATTGTTAAAGTTCTTAAAACTAATTTCCGGTTTTGGATAATAAAGTTCGTTCTTGAGTTGAGATTTTATTCCGTAGTCTTTATTTGACTTCATGCTACGCTACAATATAATACTACTCTTACCTTCTTATCTTATTTCTTAGGCTACGGTTTGAACCTTGAGGTTGTTTTTTATAAAGTTATCTACTGTGAAGCTCAATTAGATAATTAAATACATTATATGATTTTTAAATTACTTTTCCTGAATGGATAAGAGTCTGCTCGCAAAGGTCACTCGAACGAGAATACTCAAAATAAGAGTTTGCCCTGCTCCAATCTAAAACCTTTGATCCCGTCAGGGATTATTCTCATTGAGATCCCCCTCCAAAGAGAGAGAGAAGAAGAAACACCCCATGGGATCAGATAATTTACTGCTCGAACAGCTCAAAATGGATGAAGGGATCATTTGAGCGCTTGAACACTATCTATTACTTCATCAGAACTTACATAATAGAATTGGCACAGCTCTTCTCTTTTAAATAATCATCACATCAAACACATTACTTGTACTTAACATCTACAATTGAAATTTAAAATTTAATTTTAGCTTTTAAAAATTATAACTGTTGCCACCCTCCGTCTTTAAGAAATCAAGGCAACAAGGGCTGGGGGTCGCAGTCCACAGGTTATGAAGTAATAGTCTACATTTACATACATGTGTGAAAAACCTTCATTGTCTGCTGGTTTACTGCCTAAAATTCTGCACATTTGTTGACTACCTCAGACGAAATGGCCATTCATTCGAAATGTATATGTTATAGATAATAAAGGTTTTTCAGAAAAATAAAAGAAACATAAAGTATAAACATGATAAAAATTTTAATGAAACATACAAATTAATAAAACAAACAATGACGACCTGTGTTTGAATAAATCACAAAAGTTCCTCACGAAGCAAACGCTTTTGGGACGCAAGGCGTACGCTAGAAGAGGATGGGCATACCACAAGATACTCAAGTTCATCTAAGACACTTTAAGTTACTGAAAAGGGAATTATTTTGAGGCACACAATTGCTGCACATCACTAAAAGCGATAGGTGTTTGAGAATTGATTGACGGAATACTCAAAGGTTATATAGGTCATCCAAAAGTGTTTAGAGCTACAAATCGAAATTACTTAACTAGGGAAAATTTTTAACACGAAGAGTTCGGCTAGTTAAAAGTTAGAAATAATTTCCGAAACAAATTAACGTAGAATATAGCATAATTACTGATACGATTCCAATTTATCCTTTAATTTATGCAATCACTTGCTCATAAAGTCTAACCAATCAGTTTTTCCAGGTCAAGAATCTGTAGAGAAAATCCCAACTAGGCTTTACCCCTGCGGAAATCTATCAAGATAACTTCATCGAATACCACATGATCACTGCATGATCTAATGTTATCCCTCCATATAAATTAAATAAGGTAAAATTCTATCTCTGTTTTTAGCTCTGGCCATGAAGGTCAGAATTACATTGCTGATCTTCTCTAAAATGTACGTAAATTGATTTTAATTAAATGGCTCTAGTCAAAAGGAATAAACATTATATATATATATATATATATATATATATATATATCGCACAATTGGCAAAGCCACAAGGAGGTAAGTTTTTATTTTTCAAATTAAAATAGCAGAGTATCATTAATTCAAATTGAACTAATAGAAAATTTGAAATAAATTTCGAGAGTAATGTCATAAAAATAAAAGAAAATTGATTTACTTTTAGATAAAGTTATGATTTCAATCATGATGTCATTGCTCACATAAATGAAAATTGAAGAAGCATCTGGTAATCTATATTTCTTTAATATACGTTTAAAATATTAAAGACTTTTAATGTATTTGTCTGAGCTTAATATCTCGAATATTGTAGAACTATTTCAATAAGATAATCTAACAAACTTTCATATTGCTTATTTTTGTATGTGTGAGTAGCAATGGAAATTTAATTATTTCTTCTGAATTACTTAGAGAAATATTTTTGACGTATTGAAACAAATTATACAGTGCACAGTTATAAAAAGGCACAGTAAACCATTACTAAATAAAATTAATTGCTAAAATTACATAATAAGATTAATTCATCTTGGAAATGTAATTTTGTAAAATTTTTAGCAAAATGAATGAAAAGTGTTATTTGTTGTAGTTGTTACTATACAATTTCTAGAAACCTTTTTAATAATGGAAAAATTAAGATATTTCGTTTTTAGTTTAGTTTTAAAGTTTCATCACAGTAAATAATAACAGTTTTAAAAAATAATATTTGTGATAACCTTTTTTTTAATTGTGTAGCGAATGAATAAACAAGTCTTCTGAATTATGTCAAGCTGAATTTTATATTCTTGTAAATTAACACAAAAGAAATTATTTTTAACGAAATACCATATATATATATATATATATATATATATATGTAAATAACGATGATATTAAATGTGTGTGTGTGTGTGTGTGTGTGTGTGTGTGTGTGTGTGTGTGTTATTGTATGTGTATTATTATTATTATTATTATTGAAAATCTAAGTGGTTTTTACATCTCTACAACACATTAGCATAAAAATGAATATCATTAAGCAATTAACTAAAAGGAATTAAAGATACAAATTAATACAATATTGCAACACTTCTTTATTTTTCATAAAGCTTTCACTCTTTATTATTAATATTCGCTTACAACTCATCGAGAGATTGCCAAAAGAAATTGTAAATAAAAAGAAAACAATTGTTTTTAATATTTGCAGTTTTGCAAGCAGTTCAGAATAGAGAAAAACACTTACTATGAAAGAAATGACTAAAATAATAGTAAA
>BMAW01018915.1:55824-82424 GCA_019974015.1 Nephila pilipes
AACGGAATTTAGTATTTAGAACTTTAACAATAAAAATATTAGAATTAAATATTAATATAAATGCACTATAACTGAAGATAATAGGATGCAAATCAGAACAATAGGAAGATGAAAATCTATCTCTTATTTACTGCATGATTGATTGTTTTGTGGGATATAAAGCAGCAAAGGCTATTATCCTAATTTACAGCTTTGAAAGAGGTATATATATATATATATATATATATATATATATATATATATAAAAAGATGAGGAAGCACTTCGCTTCCGTTCAAATTTCAAACCTGCACAAGCTCTCTAAAATAAATACGGATCGCAAATAGACTTCTAACGACAATGGTAACATGGCGCAAGATCCAATTCTAAATCCTGCACTATTAACAGGAAACGAGTATCGCTAAAGTATAATTTGAAGTAGCTGAATTGGACGTATTTACTTTATTAGAATTTTATCCCGAGATTAATATAAAGTGTAAATGAGCTTTCTGTAGAGAAAAGCGTTATATTTTCTCATCGCAATTCAAGTCATATTTTTGAAACAGGGGAATAAAAATATTGTTTTGTTAAAGAAAGTTGTTTTCACATCAAATGTATATGCTACAATATGTACATTTTTAACTAGATACTTTTTTGAAAATAAATTGTAATATTGTATTATACAATGTGGATTTAAAACTCATTACTTAGTAATTCATAAATTTGGAATTAAATTATATATATATATATATATATATATATTTAAAATACGTAACAAAGTAAAATCAATTGCCTTAGAAAATTAAGTAATATATTTTTTTCAAAATTAAGTTTTTGATGCACTGATATTATATTTCAACTAAAATAAATTTATTTCTACTAATATACAAAAATCATTTCTATATTAATCTCGATTTCAAATTATTTTAAATATCAAAATTAAAAGCAAATGCATGAATAAAATTATAAAATTTTAAGCAAATATATGATAATGGATTGATTACATTCGAGGAATGCATTATATCTTACTTTATATACATGTATTAATATGTTTTTAGCTAAGACTCGATACTATTTTCATTCCAAGTAGTACTTAAAACAACGTTGATAACTTGTTTCCCATACAATGACAAGAAAAAATGTTCAAATCATAAAACAATGTTATATATATATAATTCGTTCTCATATAGAAAGTAATTCTCAATATTACATGAACAACTCAGACAAAAGGGAAATAATATTTTTATTTAACTGGTTTTTCACATAAAACATGCCACTTTAAAAAATAAATAAACAGATGATTTGAGAAGAAAGACTTTCTACTCTCTACCTACCTTAAATGGAATGGGAAAAGTATTTTGTATTCTATAAAACAATATTTGGTTATACGTCTTTCTTTCTTCAGTTGCTAAAACGTTTTCTTTGCTGAAAACCTGTGTTCCAATTACATAATCAATGGATGTAGTCTAACTGGAATCATATTGCACGAATAAATATAGATATTTTATTTACTGTTTTGTCTTAATCATATTCGAAATAGTTTACCATAATAGTTAAAGAAATATTATTAATCATCCTTTTTTTTCATTTACACGCAGGAATTTGCAACACAAGATGGAATCTGAAAAAATGTAATGATTTATTTTAAAATTTAAAAGAAATAATATAACGTGATATTTTAGTTTGTACTCTTAAATAATTTTCTAATATATATATTTAAGAGACGTGAGAATAAAAATACATTCAATTAATAGCTGAAGAGACATTACTCACAATTTAAACTATTTTAATTCATAATTAAAAGACCCTCAGATGTCTAATGTACACATAATTCGGGAGGAAATGGCGCTTCATTTCTCTTTGGGTTGAGCCATCATCCGTTAGCCTGACTCATATAAATGAGGTTTCCTACCAATATTGACACACTAGATACTCTTCCACACTCTACTCACACTACATAGGCACACACTCTCAGAAATGAACGTCGCATGTGGCACACAAATACGCCCACACTTAGACACAATACTTCTATAGACGTATAATATATTAATTCTAACAAACACTACAATATGTAGTGCAAATTAAAAGACAATATCTGTGCCTGTGTATCACTATCTCATACGCAGGTATGTCAATTTGAGTGTTCATGTAATATTTAACCTTTATTCTATTTTTTTTTCACTAAAATTAATCATGGCACCCAACGTCAGTTTCATCTTTGAGTGATATTTCAATCGAATCATTTTATTTAGAAATTTAACTCTTCAGGACTTAATGTAATATTTTATGAATGGCATTAACTTCAAATTATAACATATCTAAAATTAGCTTGACAAAAATTCTGTTGGGATTTTGTCGAGATTAATCTTTGTTCCATTGATAAACGGGTAAATGATTTTGAAGAGATGGTTGCTTAGTGTTATGTCTCAATTATTTAAAGATAGAAACTGAAAAAAAAAACACTGTGAAACATTTTGAAAAAAAAAAAAAAAAAAAAAAAAAAAAACAACTTTAAACTGGCTAAGTCAAATCGTTTATTCAAGTAGATTCAAGGACAGATTTATCCGAAAAATTAAAACGCTTATTAATGGAAGAATATTGTTACAGATGCAATGCTGCCCATGCTAACCAAGAGATGTATATTAGAGAAAGAATCCGTTCAAGAGTATTTCTTTGTCTTGGTAGAAATAGCAACCAAGAACTCAAACTTAGATAGATTATATAATTCAATGTATTCCCGACTCCATGGGCTACAAAAGAATTTCATACGAAAAAAAAAAGTTAAGAAAATGTAAAGAAACACGTAAACTTTATGAGAATTTTGAGGAAAACGGAAAACCATTTGTAAGAGAAGAACAGGTAAAACTCAAGAAAGGCGAATAAATCTTAGATAAGACGAATCAAATATTCAATGAAATGCCATTTTGTGTTTTATAATGGTAATGAAAACGAACACTAAAGCACTACTTGCCCAGTAAAATTAATGAATTAAAATGCTGGAAGTATGAATCTTTTCGACATGCTTCAAAAACTGTCTTAAAAGAAGCGTTATTAGAATTCTGATTAGAAATTAAGAAAACTTTTCGAATAAATCGTTTAAAACATTAGAGATTCAAGGAGAAATAATAAATACCTTTATTCATTCTGGAAGAGATGTAAATTTGATAAGGTCTGGCTTGTATGAAAAATTTCAGTTTCTTGATTTAAAATCAGATTGAACAAAGCTAGGATGTGTTATATGAGAAGAAATAAATGCACTAAAGAACTTTAATTACGAAATATTTATTGATAATCATATTATTCACTTGAAGACCTATGAATATCATTGCTAATTCGTGCTAGGAATGTCGGTTTTATCACAATTCAAATTATAGCTGAATGGAATTGAAATACATGTTGCAAGGAAAATTCGAGTGAATTTTTGTTTTACTCAATGCATTAATGATGATTTAAGAAGGCAGAATGCATTTCTTACACCATTAGCTGTGAAACCAAACAGTGCCAATGACGTACCATCTAAAGGACTTCGTTTACATTCTTGTGTCAATAATCGAGTCAATATTCAAAGTGAGACGAATGATGGAACTTGTAAAGTCCTATTTTAGCACACTGTTTGGCACGATTTTTAAAACTGCGTTAAGATGGCGCCATAAGCTCTATTTTCAAATTCGAAGGCTTTCAACAGGAAACAGAGATGACGTTATGTCAGGTAACAAAACAAAAAGTGAAAAATTGGCACTTCGAAGAAAACGTGTAAATAGCACAAAACACTGTAAACAAATTAAAAAAAAAAACACGCGTGATTCTTAAACTCTTGAGTCATTTCAACAGAAAACAGGATGATGTTGGAATGACAACTTCCTAAGCATTGCAATCAAACAAAAAAGACATGTAAAATTAATTGATCAAGCAATATTGAATACTTGTTAAAAATGGTTACGAATCACAAAACTTTAACGGTGATGATCACGAAGTTATTTTGGAAAAGTAACGATGAAACTGATTTTCCGCTACAGCTGATTTTGTAGTGGATGTTTGATTGCCGACCACATTAGCTGTAAAAAGTCGTGAAACTCATTGTTTTCAAACCAGAAATAGTTTCTCCAAGAATTTTTTTGTGCTGACTTTCTCACCTTTCCGTCATGTAACGACGAAGTCGGTAATCTACCCAGAAAGTGAGATTTTGTAATGGACACTTGACTATCGACCACGTTTTTTTAAAATAAAATATCTGTCATATGTCTGAGCTTCCGATGAAGGGAATTGTCCAACGTGAGAAGGCCAACACAAACAAATGGTTAGAGAGCGCAAGTCGTTACGGCACTTTCCTAAATATGATTTTTTTCAGATAAACATGAAATGTATTAAAAAGTTAACTAAGCATATTATGCTTACATGTGTAACTCACTCCTTACATGTGTAACTCACTCACGCTTACATGTGTAACTATCCGTTTCTCGTCTTGTCAGGCCAAGACGAGAAAAGGAATCATTCACATAATAGAGTTACCAGAAAAAATACGCTTTTGACCTTTCAAGTTTTTTGGTAGGGTTACCAACTTAGCGATTTATCGCCAATTGAAAATTATTTTTCACTATCGCCAAGAAGTACTCTAAACTCAGATCCACCCGATGAAGCAACATACGCAGAGTTAAAATATTCAATTTACGGAAAAATTACGGATGACATGGCAATAAAATTGACTCAAAAAGCAGTGACGAAAATGAAACTTCATCGAGACGCATGCAAAGAATCATCAAGAATGATGAAAGATGAAGGAACGTTGGTTACCATAGAAAATTCATAAAATTCTGTGAGGACGCAGACATCACTTACGCGAAATTTATTTCGAAAGGAAACGATACAAGTGAAGAAAAAACGAGTTGCAGGAGCAAGAATTTTAGAGGAAAAGTTGGTAATTAAAAAGAACATAGGACCGTGGGAGATTGCCTTTCAAGAAAGAGGGATCATAAACGAGAGATCAAAGACCACATTAAGCCCCAGTAAATTCCCAGAAGAGAGAGATTTACTATGACAAGAAAGAGAAAATGACCTTAGACTTAAGGAGGAAAACGTAATTCTCCTCAAAATGATGGAATCTATTTAAAGAGGAAAACCCACTGGAACCCAGAGATTTAAGTCCCCACCAACGCCAGTCAAAAGTTAGATCTAGTGAAAAGAGTGATGCCAGGGAATTGGAAAGAGTCCTCCATCAATGGATACCTTAATAATCGGTAAAAGAGTGTAAGAGGATCCATTCTATAGACCATCTTTCTCTTGAACCACTTATCTACTTTACGCTTAGTTATTGTTTTTTTTTTTAATTTCCAAACGTCAATTTTTATTGCTGTTATTCTTTTTTAGGGACTCACCCAATCCACTCTGTCATAGTGTCGCTGCAGGATAACTGATCTGTAGGATCTGTGGAAAGTCACCCCCACGCCTCTTTCCTTTTCCCTCGAAGGGTCAGTGCCCACCGACTGAGGCAGGTGTCATTCAGAGAAGTGGATTCCTTTCACTCCAACTGCAGGTGGGACAAGGAACGAGAGAACTTGGAGTGAAGGAGAGGATTTCGAGGATCTGAGACATGCGGAAGCCTTAGCAAGGAAAGACGTAATCCCTGACATTTTCTGTATCATCAATAAACTTGGGGTTAATAACACCTGCCGTAAATAATAGTAAATTAAAATATTCTTTTAATTTACCTTAAATTGTCTAAAGGACTTGTTATTATTTGCAAGCAGTGTATACGGCCATTCACCCACATACATTACACACAAACATATATATATGTACTAAAATAATGTTTAATTTTTTTTATAACTATATAATTCACCTTTCTGATGCATTAATTATTTTATAATAAATATAATTTCTCGAAACATAATATTACTTTAAGATATATGATTTTGTTTAAATGCGAGATAATTAACTATACAAATATATATAAAACTTATGGAAAATAAATAAATGCAATTGAACTTTACCTTGTAGTATATTAGGTGAATATAATATTTTTGTTACACTGCTATTGATCAGACGATTTTAAATCTTAGAATCTTGTCGTTGATATTTGTTTTCCAACTTTCATATTTGCTTACTGTTTCATTTTTCTGAAGTTTTTTAAGAAAATTCAATGAAAAGTATAGAAATTTTGCTTATTTAATTTTATTTTTTGTTGTCATTTCGCATTCTGCATGCATTTTGGGCATGCAGTTTTTCATGCAATTCTTTAATATTAAGACCTTGTTTTTTTAGTTTTTGAACCAAGATAAAATGATTTATTCAATTTGAATAATTTTTAAACTTAATTTTGAAAAAATTATATTATGAATAATCTCTTATAGTTGCTTACGTTTTATTTATTGTTTTTAAATTTTATCTGAAATGAAATATACCGTTATATCTGTAATATTTTATGATCAAACAGCGTTTCCCCCTTCTTTTTGCTTATAAAAGTTACTTAAATATATTGATAGTGACTTTTATAAAACCATTTCTTTTTTTGTCCTTTGTTATAACACAATTTTGATTTTTTGCTGCCTAATTTTAATTTGAACAAAGTAATTGATCGTTAACTCTTACCCTTTCTTTATCTTGTGATTTTGTCAATAAATTGTTAAATTTCATTGACAGAGATTCGAATATAAAGAATAAATAAAATTTTAAAAATCTAATAGCTTGATGTGATAGTTCGAAAAAACAGTATTTCAAAATAATACAAACAACAAAGCGGATCAAATATTGCAAAAGAAGAGTAATTTAAGTATTTTAGATATTTTCCTTTTCAATGCATTTAATGCTTTTCACATTCAAATTTCAAGGATTAATATTTTTTTTCCCGTGTAAAAAGTCCTTTTGGTACCATTTGTTGTTAAACTAATTTACGCGCCACTTAATCGTTGCTCAAATTTATGGTGTACATTAGTAATGATGTAATGAAATTAATACAAATTAATTCTCCTTCATATAGGAATTTTTTTTCAATTCTATGTATATTTCTATTTTTATAATAAATAAAATTTCAAGGCATTTTTTATTATCCATTTAACATATTTGTTACTGAATTATAGAAGTTTCATATACTGCTATATCAAATTTGATGCACAATGCTCATTTTAATTTTATGCTAAAATTTTCGATATACTGAAGTAAAAATAAGATTGATATTTCTTTCGTAAATTACAACAAATATACCCATAAAATTAAAAAAAAACATTTCAAGTGCAATACATATAAATTTTAATTTTTGGAGATTTATCAAATAATACGCATAGCAGAAAGAAGATAGCTTTAATATTGTGTTTTAAATTTTACGAAATTAGCAAGGGATGACTTTTGAAATGATTTCCACATCAAATATACGAAACATAAATGTTTGACATTTCTGTGTTACATATATTTAAATATAATTCAATGAATGACTTAGATCAAAGCACGCATGAACTCACATCTCTCTTTCCAAACTTCCGCACCATGCTAATGGGAGGACTTTGGATCTCGATCAGACTTAACATGCATCAGCCCGCTACACTTCAGGTCTAAAGCGGCATCAGGGTTCAAAACCACGATTAAATGAAACTTAAGTTAAAAGTTAAGTTTTTTAACTTAAGTTAAAAAACATTTTTAACTTAAGTTAAAAGTAAAATGTTCAAAAATAAAAATGCGTACAAAGTTATTTTTGAATAAATGAAAATGTATTCCGAAATAAATTGTAATTACATAATCTATACTAGGAATTTATGATAAATAACCTTTCCCCGAAAAAGGCATATTATTTATTCAATAAAAATGAATTTCTGGGAAAAACACTTTATTTAGAAGTTAAGAAAATGTTATAAATTAATTTGTTGTACAGTGCCTAATGAATTTCTTCTGAATGTTATTTTTAAACAGAGGTATATATATATATATATGTGAAAAAATCTGACCGTGATGCCGAATTATTTTCCTAAATATAACTATAACTCAAATTAAACAAACAGTTCAAAAATCTAATGTAATGAAATTATTTAAATTTGGAAATTAGGAAAGGAAAACAAAATTTATAGCTTTATAAAAATTAATTAGAAGTGTGAAAAAACATTTGTTGGCGAGTTTAGACATCTTTAAAAGAAATTGAAGTAAAAAATACGTTTATTTGAATAATATGTCTCAAAAATTGTAACAGGTGTCTACATTTTTCTTATATTAGTATAAATACATCTAATTTTGTTCTTAGTGAAAGAATATTGTTTGATCACGTAGTAAATGTTAAGAGAATGAATGAAAGATGAAAAATGTAGATGTTCGATTACAAACATTATGCCTAAAATTTTCTGAAAATTATATTTCAAAATATGGTAAAATATTTTAACAAACGTTTATCATAATGAGCTTTATATATGAAGATAATTCAAAATATTGCATAGGCGTTTTCACCTTTATATTTGTTAACATCTTTATTTGAAATCTTGCGATTATTTTTAATTTATAAATTTTAAAACTTTGTTATGGTCATGTAGATATTGACATAAATATCAACAGCATATACAAAGGACTTAAAGAAATAAAAAATAAGTTCGCTGCAATTGTAACAGAAAACAGGTTTATATGTTTTCATTTGCAACAAGGAATCTGCCTAGATCTGACAACAAATCTGTCAAGATCTGAGTACGGATCTGTTGCCAGAATTAACCTTTGATTAATGCCACATTTAAACATAAATAAACATTATAGTAGAAGTAAGGGAAAGTATTTGTATGACAAAATAAAATGTTACATTAAAAGAGCAGTGTTTTGGATAACAAAATATAGATTTTGATTATATATAATATCCATAGATTAAGTACATAATATGATATACTTAAAAACGCGCATTTCAGAACTATGTATATAGAGTATAAACTAGATATTTTATTCTTTATAAAATGTATCAGTATTGACGACAATCAGATTTCAATATTAAGAATACAAATTTAATTTTTTTTAACATATATGAGATGATTTATTATGTTACAACCATCGGGATTTCCTTTTCTTCCATGTTAAGATTAATATCAAAAATCCTAAATCTAAATCATTTATCAAAACTTTGGATTACATATTCCATATTTCCTATATTTCAATGTACTTATTTTATTGAAAGAAAAATAACGGGAACTCTTTATATATAGATACAATCGATAAAATAGAAAACAAATTCAAGATCTAAATTTCTTTATCAATCAAATAACTAGATTAACAGAGATAAATGCATCTTTTTTTTTACATGGAAATGCAGGATAGATGAAATAACATATGAATAAGAATGTACTCAATGGAACTGATAACACTAATACAAAATGTACTGTGATTTTAATAATATGGGACATCTATAATATAGTTAAAAGTTGAAGACCTTAAAAAAGATTTAACTCGATATCATTAGAACTTGCAATGTTAAAACCTATTACTTGATTTAGTGATAGGTTTTCAAAAACATTGACAAAATGATTAAGATAAAAATCTGCTTAAGGCTTGACCAATGTAATTGATTAAATACATTATAGAAAGAAATATTTTTTTAAAAAAAAAATTATATATATATATAAAGGTTTATATACTTAAAGTGAAAACACATTTCGATTGTATTGGGTTTATGTCATAAATTTGAAATATAAATTTTATATTGATTAGTTTTGTCTTGAGAAAGAGGTCAGCAATAAAAAATGTCATTTTCGATTGCTTATTTGATTTATTGATGTATTTTTTCGTTTATTTTCTATTATTTGTAAGCTTTAAACATTTCTTATCACTGAATAGCCCAAGGTTTTCCAATTGATTAACATTTTTTTAACCTGTTACATACTGTTAAAAATTAGATAAGTATTTATTATAGTTATTTTTAGTAAGTGATTTTAGAAAAAGTGAAAAGGAAAATCAATTATCTTGCATGATTCCAGTGCGCACCGGAAACGAGCAAATAGTTTTTAAAAAATACGATAGAGTTACAGGTAATACTTATATAGTTAACATTAAGACGCAAGCAAAATAAAAGGATAGATAAAAATGAATTTTTCTAACACTTACATGAGCCTTTTATAGGCTCGTGTATTTGATATATATGCACAAATATATGCACTGTCATTTTATCTCTCTCTCTCTCTTAAGATGCGCCTCCTCTCCTACCTCAGAAAGCTCCCAGCCTCTGAGTAGCCTTTCATCATATTATTACTCAACTAAATGCTTTTTTAATTAAATTCATTAATTTATTTTCCAAATTTTATACAATATTAAATTTACTAAATTCGCGAACGCAGTTCTGGTCAGGGAAAGCCGAAGTAAAGCTCTTTTTTAAAATTCTATACCTGACAGGGAGATTAAGAGCATAACGCTCAGGTGCTCCAGTGTGATCCCGTCAACTGAAAATGCACCAGATAAGAATAAGTCCTTTATTTCATTGATTTGATATTTTTACTATATTATTTTACAGGTAATAGAAATAGAAAGAGTTTGATATACCGTGTGATTAAATGCATAAATTTATATTTTTATCAAATTTTCTTTTCTATCTTTTAAGTAATAAAATATAACTTTCAACATTAGAAATTATTATGATAAATTACTTTTTACTTCTTTGAATAAATTATGTTTTTAACATATTGTTAAACATACTTATTGCATTACTTAAATCTCTACCAATGTTTAAAAAAGAAATTCGTTTTTATCTTAGCCAATTTATTTCTATTCAATTACAAGCTTTTTTGTAAAAAAATAAAACATATTGAAGCCTGTAATACATAAAAGAAGCATATTGTAATATATTTTTTATTTCCTTTTAGAGCGTCTATCCACAAACGGATTGTAAACGAGTAACTGGAAATATCAGGAAATTAAAACTGTTATTCATCTGAAAATAAATTATGCATAAAAAATATCTGTTATTTAGATTTCACGATATGTACTTCATGTTATACATTTCTAATGACTATATATATATATATATATATATATATATATATATATATATATATACTAATTATTTATTTAACACATTTTAGAGGATATACAAACATAAAAAAGTACAATAAATACCAAACAGAATTCTGTCCCAATGGATAGTGACAAGAAATGAAAATTAAACGCAAATCGAATATGTACAACAAAAACAGATTGAAAAAAACTGCATACAATTAAATAGGTCAACACACACACACACAAAGCCTATAATATTTTCAAAATACTGCAAATGGCTAAAAGCATTTTCCGTTGGGGTTTAATTTAGATTTAGAAGCCTAAAGTTTCCCCATGCACTATAATGCTTTTAGAAAATGGTTAAAGAACTAAGAGATAATTAAAAAAAAATCTCAGAAACAAAATTAGTAGAAGGAAAATAAGTATTTGAAAAAAATACTAATGAAAGCAAAAACGTATATAGAAAATAAATTTTAAAGATAATAAACCAAAAATCAAAGCAATTAATAAATAATAATAAATGATTAAAAGATATTAAACATTCAACGTTACCTTATAGAAATTACCAAACATGTTTTAAAAAAAGCTAAAAGTAGAATTACCACCAAATTCTAATAAGGCGGAAATCTAAAAGCGGATATGGATAGCAGACCTTATATCGGAAAGAGTGAAAACGATATAAAAATCAAATAAATATTTAAATTTAAAACTAAAATAGTAAAGAGCAAAAGGAAACAGTTTAATTTACTTTTGTATGACTAATTACGCATACACAAATGAAAAAGCAAGACAATACTTCAAACAATACTTATAAGCAGTTAAGTAAGATACAAATTTATCGAAAAGAAACTAGGCCCACAAATGATTGAAAAAAAAAGTTGAATGAGAACAATAAAATATGTACATTCCAGATATTAAAAAATGAGAAATAAGTTTAAAAATAACCATAAAAATTAAATATAATACTTTTATTTTCTGTAATTGATTTAAAAGCCTTTTTTCTTGGTTAAATGTATTTTACAGGCCAAACAAAAGAATATAAAAAGGATGAATGTTAAGAAAAATGCACATGAAAACGCATACTATATACAAGATATATCTCATAAACAAATAATAAAATAATTATATATTACAAATTAGAATGTTTTAAAAGATTTTAAGGAAAACTTATGAGAAACGAAAACAACTGATAATACAAGCGCAGTGTGAAGAGACTCTTAAACGAAGAGGGAAAATGTAAAGCGAAAGTGGCGAGCAGTGCCATCTACCAGAGAAAGAGAGAATTGCCAAATTATTGTAGTCGTTCATACCAATTTATAAATTTATAAATTAGTAATAAAATTTATTAAAAATCTTATTAGTTCTGCATAATTCTTTTTATTACGTCTAAGATTAATTCAGCTTAGAAAATATAGCAATAGAAATAGTAACAAAATATAATACAAAGAAAAAATAATAACGAAAAAATTAAAAATTGGGAATAAATAACAAAATAAATGTTTAAATCTGTTCTGCATTATTGTTTATGATATTTCCTTCAGCCGCAATCAAAGATTTAATGGCCCTTAATGTTTTGCGATTCCTATTTCGTCCATTTTTTATTACCTGGGGATTGTGATGATATACATTTATTAGATATTCTACTGTTTTCCCTTTAGTTTTTATTGCTTTTTTGGTAATTTCTCGCTTTATGATTTCTTATAAGTTTTCATTTGGATTCATATCTGGAGAATTACTTCTCCTGGATAACACTAGCATATTATTGCCTATTAAAATTGTAGTACATCTTGATTTATGGCAAAACATTGAATCGTGTATAAAAACAAAATATTCACCTTTTAGGAACTATTCTGAACATGGAGAATCAAACGTGCTTGCAATACTTCCTTGCATTTGTCTTGCCTCACTGCTCTTTGTACGATGTGAAGATATCAAACTATCTTGGAACTGATTACAGACTCATTATAACTTTGGTAAGCTGCTTTAAGCATTTCAACATCACTTTCAGTCAAGACGAAACCTTTCCCCAGGGTACCGGTAAACAAAGGTACTTTTATCTACTAGAATTTCAACCGAGGAGTCGTTTGATAAACACAACTGAAACTTACGAAGTAAAAACAAACGAGTCAAAAACAAATAACAATACCTATAATCTTAGTAACTTATTTTTTTCGAAGCCTCCGCTGGAATGTGTTAATTCTCTCACGCTCAATTAAGACATTTTATCTTCGTTGTCTTAGTAAATTTTAGGTTTTTTTACAGGGATGCAATGACATTTTTTCTTACATTAGCCGTCAATGGACTATTTTCTCTTTAGAAATAACAAATCCAGCTTCTAGTTTTATGGATCTATTTTGTTTTTAACACTTTCAGGACGAACGTACCGTATACACATCACTCGCGATCGTCGTTCATGGTCGAATCTATCAAATACGCATCAATAGAGAATGAGCTCAGGGGCCAAACGATGCACATTCACATTCTAAGGTGGTGGAACGTTTTCTAAATATCTCTAGAGGGCACCCTGTGTCCACTACTTTTGAGCTGAATAGTAGTTTTAAGATATTGACCTCTAGTTTGATCATAGTCTGTCTTAATTCAATATTTTACTCATCAGGTATTGCAGGGGAGGAAAGAAAGCATAATGTAAACAAACTTAACTCTGTAAACTTCTGTGTGATGAACATTTCGTGCTTCTGGTTTTAATATGAATGTCTTGTTATTATTTTTTGGCCATGCATTTTTTAATTCTTTCTTTTTGAAGTTGTACCGTCAGTTCTGTTTGACTTTGCCTTGCTTTCGGATGTATTTCGTTTACTTTCCTCTTTTCCTTGTGTGTGTGTGTGTAAAATGATTTAAAATACATTTACTCGAAAGTTAAGAAATCAAATCTAAACAGATAAAAAACGTCATTTTCTGCTGATAAATTACACTTGATAAGATATCATACTGAAACTATTAAAAATCAATTAACCGTTATCTAAACCAAATAGACAGCTTTTAAGATTTCAATAACTCTCTGCTCAAAAATTCTACCCCATCATGATTCAAAAAGTAAATGGAAATATCTATACAATCACATTGGCCACCATATGTCAATACTTGAAAAAAATCCAGATGCTTTTATAAAATTCTTCTAAGGATTTGTTGACTTTTATATTAATGAAATTCTGGCAGCTGATGATGCTCTCAGATATATTGCGTCATTTATTACATTGCGTACTAAAATTTTAGAAAAAGTTTAAAAAATAGAAATTGGCTTACAAATTAGATATGTGTTTAATAACAAATATGTCTTTATTACACAAGCATTTTTTTTATTTTAACAATCAGAAATCATAGTTTATCACAAGCAATAATTTATAAATTAAAAAAGTAATTTACATTGTCCCAAAAGTTTAGTTAAATCCTGAATTTTAAAAAAAGGAAAGAACATTTGAGTAACAAGTATCCTTACCACTTCTTCTTATGACCTAAAAAATGCGCTTCTCCACTGAAAGAATTAACATTTACTTGACATGTCAGAAAATTAATCTGGACAGGTTTTTGATAGGAGTAAGATTCGGACAGCAGACTGGCCAATAGAACACATAGATGTAGGAGTGAAGCCACTGTTTCGTTGTATTTTACACATTGATGGAATCATTGTGAAACTAAAATAGCCTCTGTGGTTTGGCTAATAATTCAGTAAAGAATAGAAAATTGTTTTCTTATATTCATATGTAGTCATCTGATGTTTGGTGATTATACAGTAACTGAAAAGATACCTGTCCATTTAAGGTAAATGATCCAGAAAATCCGAACACCACCTCGCTGCTGGCTGTAAAAAATGACGATATACCTTTTCCAGATCATGTCAATAATTAACACCAACCAACGAGACCATTTAGGTCATATAAGTTTTCTCTTATTATCATTATCATCATTATTTATCATAATTTATTAATATATCATTTTAATTTCGTCACTGATGATGGCCCAACAACAATTGTCGCCATAGGACTTATGTATACGAGACCATTCCGGTCTCTGATGTACGTGACTCATATTTAGAGTCCCTCTATTCATAGTAGCCTGTTAACGTGTTTTACAATATTTTATTGTTCTAAGAATTTTAGTCTTAGAAACATAAAAGCTTATAGCACTCTGAATTTGTCATATTCAAGTTTTTGCAAGGCCGCCGAACTCCCTGCTCAGTCTCTTCTATTTATTACTCTCGGTCTTGTATTTATTCTCTTCTGGATATTAATCGGAGAATACTATATTTAGACTTATTCAGAATTCATGTAATATCAGAAATAGACTCATTCGGACTTTAATTTTCAGGATTCAGTAACCTTGTCAGGAGTAATTTATCGAGCTTTCGGTGTTTTCAATTTAAACGCTGAGATATTGTATTGTCTTTTATACTTCTTGTTTGGAACGTCACTTTAAAAATAGGTTTGCATGAGTTACACAGTTATTAATTAATTAAATTACTGAACTTTTGGGAATACAATTTTGAATAATTTTGTTTTATATTTAATAATGTAAGGCTACACAGTACCCTAAAAATGAGAAATTAATCGAATTTTTTTTTTTTTTTTTGCATTTTTCTGTAGCCCATACATTTGGGAATTTTGGCCCCACATTTTAGATCTAATAACCAATTAGTTTTTAAGATATTTGAAGTTTTCTGAGTATTGTCAGTCACTGTTTTTGACAGCTGAGGGGGAGTTGTTAGTTTCGGTTTCATTTTAAAGCATTTTTCCATTCTTAAATTTAATTAATTACTAATATATTTTAAATAAAACCGATACTTGCAGAGAAGTGGATATTAACTTCCACTACTAAAATCGTTTATGTTTGTTTATATTTTGGGTTTTTGATGGACTTTTAGTTACTTAGTTAATATTGATAAGAATAGGTCTTTCTCAACCAATATTTATTCTGCATATAATTTATATAACTTAAAAGCTTTTTTAAATTGTTTATGTTAAGTTTTTTCTGTTGAGAAAATGCTTATTTTTATGTTGAAAAAAAAAACTATCGCAGACTGAGAAGAGAAGCAACATTACTAAGAGATGGAGTACTGCTGAAAATGACAATTCTAAAAACATGCTTTAGCGATATAGCTACAAAACTTCAGAATACAAATGTTTTGAATACGAGTGCTACAGATAAAAGTATGTTTCAAATTACATTATAGTGGATACTGAATGTTTGTTTACAGATAATTTAAGCAATATTTGTCATAGTGCATCTTTAAAACTTTGCTATGGTCAAAGAAATGGATTTGCATATAAAATGAATGTTGTATGTGTTAATTGTGACCAAACCTAAAGTGAAACATGTTCATAACAATTGGTTGATACTATATTACATCAAATATCAAATATTAGCAAGCATCAATTTTTTAATGTCCCATTTGATGTAAGTATGAGATTAGTATAAGGTATGTTAAGTTGTGACTTGGCTACTCTTCGTTGGAAAAATTCTGCATGCATATGAATTGAAATATAATGTCTAGTAAAACTTTTAAAAGACATTATAAGCCAAAAGTTCTGATTGGACATCTTGTTGGGTCAAATCAGCCATTGCTTGATATTCGTAAAGATGTCATTGAGGCATAGGGCTCAAGGAATGATAAAGATATTGTCGATATTGGAGTGTCATATGATGCAAGCTGGTTGACAAGAGGACATACGTAAAAGTCAAATATCGGAATAGGATATGTTATCGACTTACTGACTGGCTTTGTGATAGACTACGAAGTAATGTCAAGGCGGTGAGAAGAATGTGAACAGACTAAATTTGAGCTTGGAGAAGACGGTGCTGAATTTCGTATTTGTTAAGAAAACATCAAGATGTTTGAAGTACAACATATGTCGGATCATATGGTGCAATGAAAGTAAATGCAGCTGTGAAAGAAATTATGGTAAAGATCTGAGAGTATTGGATTCCGGGACACAATCTTACTCTTTGACTCTTGGTGTTTTTACCAGTCATCATTAGCACGTGAAAAGAAATCGGGTATTCACAAAGATTGGATAAAAATACCAAACAACGAAGAATATTTGCCCAAAATCTTGCCGATTTATCAGCGATTAGCATCAAATGAATTATTAAGCACGTGTGTCAGAGGTTTGACACAAAATTCTAATGAAGCATTACATTCGATAATATGGAACAAATATTCCAAAGAAAATACAGCTTCTAGAAGTCGTGTGTTGATTGCCATGTCGAGTGCAATACCTGAATTTAATGTTGGAACATTAAAAGCTCTAAAAATATTTCAGGATGTTAATTGAATTTGTAACAAGTTTATCATCAGAACATTTAGTGTACTTTACTGATTGTAGGAGAACCTATTTCAGAAAGAAAAGAAAATCTGCAAATTTTAAAGTTGGGCAGAAAAAAATAAAACTTGTTAAATTGCGTCGACTTAAAATTTAGAAAAAATTAGGTGCTATGTGCAAACCTGGTAGTTTTTAACTTTTTTTAAAAATTTTATTTATATCATTATTATTTTTTATAAGTGTGTTGTGTTTTAAAACTTTTGTGAAATTATTATGTTAACTTCAAGCTGATGTTAATCTATCATCGTAACAGATGTTATATCGATATTTTGCAAAAACATATTTTGAATAAATAAAAATATTTGCCATCATATTTAATTAAAGTAGTGTTTTCATATATTATTTTAACTAGTTAAATAATATATTAAAAATTTAGAGCTTTGAAGTATTATTAGTTTTTGTTTTATGCCTTTAAAAACTTTAAAGGTATTTTTCTCAGACTTTTATTTTTGAAGATGTAATGTTTTCTAATCCATAAGGCTTTTTTTTATTCAAGATAGAGTCTTGAAATTTTTATAGATACTTATATATATGTGTTCTCTAAAAGTTAGTATGGATTTAGGTCTGGGATCCTTAGTTACTTTTTTAAAAAATGTTAAAATTAATATTTTAAAAGTTTTCGTGTTTTTTCCAGGTTTAGCTAAAAAAATAATTATTAAAAATCAACAAGGAAACAAATTAAATTTTCAAATCCATACTAACTTTTGTTTGCAATAATGTATGATATATAACCACTGAAAATAATTATAAAATTTCAAAAATTGTGTATTTTATAAGAGTTTAAAAAAACTTCAAAAAGTTGAATTTTTTTTAAATTTTAAAATAAGAGCTTGTTAAATTGACTTTTAATTTTTAGAATCAGTTTAATAATATAATATGAATACAATGCATAAGTTACTTTTAATATTACTGTCTCCAAAAAAAAAGTTTGAAAAAGGGTACCGTGTAGCCTTAATGATTCAATCAATTTTTATCCGATGAGATGATGTCTTTAGTAATTCTAAGCTTTGTTTCCATTTCTATTACTTTGAATATTTTATCTAAAATTTCATCATTAATTATTGAAACATTTAGTTCATGCTATATTTCTTTCTTTATAGGTAAATAAAGCACAAGTTCCCCCAAAAATATGTAGATAAAAATATCTTGTTGCTGATTCACATCATAAATGGTTATAAAAGATTGCAAGAATTTTTGCAAGAAACGGTGCAAGAATTTTTTTTTATGAGAGCTTGATAAAATTTTATTCGATGATCTCTTTACATAAATAATCATGTGAATTTTAATAATAATTATATAACTTCATTGAGAGTAAAGCAAATAGCTTCTGACTTTCACCACAAACTTATCGTAAGTCATGTAGTCTAAGTATTATTCGATTTAAAAGATTTCAGAGCGAAATATTTTCTTTTAATACTAAGTTGTGTTGAACTTAAATATTCAATAAAAGTTTTTGTTTTTTGGAGTTATTAAATAAAAATTGTCTTATAACAATAAAAAAAATCAACTGGAATTGAGGAAGTTTCCATTATACAAAATAATATCCTATTTGCCTTACGCGAATGTTTAATTCATTTCAAGTACAAGTGTTGCTTCGAAAGCAACCATTATGTTACGCATTACACGCAAATTACTTCATTGATAGCACTTTATATTTTGAGTGGGCATAAAAAAATTCGTATAACTTTGTTGTATATTAAAAAAACACCTTACAAACACGGGCCGACCGCACGCGTTTTGTATACACTCACGTGGCTTATGATACACATATCCTGGCATTTGTTTGTTTCCTGCGTGTTCATTATACTGACCGTAATAACCCCTTTTCTGCAGTTTCATAGCCATCTGCTTAAAATTTACATTGTTGCTTAAGTTTTGCGCACCAATGTACAAAGAGAATTCACATTATTTAAATCTCTGAATTGCCACAAAAAAGGTTAAATAAGATATATACAATATATACTCTTAAATATCATGATGAAATGAAAAACACGAAAGTTATAATCAAACAATAACTGTGTGGCATAATCTGATCAAATGCATGTTACAATATAAAAGTATCAAAAAACTAAGTAAAGTCAGCAACAAAGAGTAAAAACCTGAATTTTTTCTAACTATTTTCACAAATCAACATTGATTCGATCTTTTTTTTCCACCATAACATATCATATGTAATATTCTGAGCATTAATCAAACAAAAGTACGAATTTCGCTAATGTACAAGAAAATGTAAAGATTAAATAGTAACCCAAATATTTAAAAAAAAATTCAAATAGGCAAAAATATAACACATTTCATTCAAATGTATCAAAAATAGAACCAAAGAAAATTTTTCTAATGATCTTTCTGCTCTTTTCAACATATGAGTAAGTTAATGTTAATTTAATGTGTAGGACAGAAGTACACGAAGGATAAAGAATCCTTTTCGACGGATCGCTTAATCTTCTGTCTCTAAATATCAGCTGCATCATTATATGTAAGATATGTAAATGCCCATTTCTATACTTGAAGTCGTGTAAATTTTGAGAAATTCTAAGAAACCTCTGCGTTTTGTGAGAGATAAGATTAGAAACAGGACTAATCAGTGTCAGAGTTTCAGCAGGTAATGTAAATGCAAACATTTCTTAACAGCCTTATTTTATTTATGTATAAGGCATGTTTTTTAAGAAAGAACCGTTTTGCGATTCCGCCGCCGCAGCGCTCCGGTCCGCATGCTCGCTGGTTACCTACATCTCTTTTCTAGGCACTGACGCCATTACAGTCTGATTCTTCATTGTATACGTTGTTTACTGAGTGTTTAACCTTTTGAAGACGGCGGGTTTTGTGAGGAAAAGGCCCTTAAAGACGGCGCCTTAGGCGATGTTTACTTCCCCCTTTTTTATCGCTCTTGGATGGCACCATACATAGGCATACAAAAGAAGCAAGATAATTGCTGCTGTCCGCAGTCAATGGGGATGTTCGTGGCTTAGAAAGTCCCTAAATACAAAGAGTCTCCCTTTCTTAGGGAAACATATTTTCTTGGAGATCTCAATTACGATTTCAGTACAAGAAAATTTGAGAAATTTATTTATTTTATTTTTTTAAAAAAGAAATTATTTCCTAACAATATAAGCTGCTTTTCACCTAGATTTCCTTTTTCAATATTATTAAGAGCATTGAGAGAAATAGCACAAAACAATGATGATAATATAAAACATTGCATAAAAAAATAAAACGCTTATTTCATTGTAGACAAAGGTACACACAATAAACTAACCAAATTTAATTGATATTATTCAAGTAAAATTTATTTATATTTTGATTTTCAGTAATTTTTTTTAAAATAGATATAAAATATTTTAAATTTATTTTTAATTCTTTTAAATGCAGGAATTTGATACACACCTGGTGTTAAAACTTAAAATAATCAAATTAGAAATAAGAAGAAAATAATATGATACTTCATAAAATGCACGTAATTATAATCAGTAATACAAAATAAAATAAAAAGCAAAATTGCTGATCCTGTCTCTTGATGTTATAATGTAAAATTCAGACTTTCTCAAATCGATAATGAAGTAAGTTTAAAAGCTCTTATAAGTATTCACAGCATTTGTATAACAATAGACATATCATCATAAATAAACTATGCTCTTTTGGAAACTTCATTATTACTTAATTTATAATTGTTTTTCTCTTTTAGAACATGCCAGAGAAATCTTAAAAATTTAAACACTCTTAAGAATTTTCTTATATATCTTCCATGAAGGAATGATACATTTGATGTATAATTGTCATTTTTTATTGCTCCATAATCCATTATACTGTGATACATTAATATTTATAATATTGAATGAATCCTAAGATTAAGTCTAAATTTTATTAACAAGCATTTTTCAAAAATGAAAACTTTATTTTTCTTTGATCTAATTCTTCCTATATATGCTGAAAATTATGATAAAATATTCACTATGGCAAATAAATGAGATGAATAAAAAGCAAAACCATTAAAAAAAAGGTGTTTCGCATTATGCTCTAAAATGTGAGTATCCTAAGGCTATAAATGTTGGCCTTTGTTAAATAGTGCCACATTGTAGTTTCCACATGTTTTGACGGTTAGGTCAAACAAAAGGTGACGATTAGGTGTTCCAACATGTAGCAGAGCTGATACGCATTAAATCAAAATCCTTACGTTGCCGCGGTGTGGAAATTAGAAGTAGACGCTCTAGCTCGGCTATCGTTCTCGTTACTTGTTTAAATTACGAGGTCCGTCTTATTACTTTGTCATGTTACTTGTAAATGAAATATTAATAATTTATCAGTTTACCTACGTGTTCCTAAAAATAAATTCTTTAAATGCACATAAGAAATTTAAAATTATTTTTTTCCCAATAGTAATAAATGTTTCAATTAGTAAAAAAGAGGAAATGCTTTGAATTTTTAGAATACTTCTAGTAAAACGCAAACAATAAGCTGATATCGAAGACAAAATATTATGACTGCAAACATTTTTAAGTTGCCGAGGAGCTTCATGTATCTCGGTAATCTTGTTTATATAAAAGGAATATATGATTCTTATTTGTACTTAATTGTTTTGCAAGTAATGACAACATACTGGAGCTTCTTACCTTTTTTTCACTTTTCGTACAAAAAGTTATATTCTTAACCTTTAGATAATCCTTACTTTTTATTTAAAATTTCAAAAGAATTGCATAATATTGTTTTAATTCTAAGATTACTGCTCTGATTTTTGTGCGATAATAAACTGATTTTTGTGTGTGATTTTGTGCATATGATAGAGCCAAAGCCAATACATTCCTACGAAGCCAACTCTTTCGATCAACATTCAAAATAATTACAAAAACCTTTCCTTCTCAACGCACAGACTCCTCAATCGGTTTAGAAAAAACTGACAACAATTTTTCTTTACTTTCTTCAAAACGAAGGAAAACTTTAGCTTCAAATATCGTTTTTTCCCTCCCCCCCCTCACTTCGTCTGGACAGTCCCCTAAGTGACTGGGTCCTTTTTACATTATCTCTCAAAATCTAACACAATATCAGTTCACTGAACGGTTATTTTCAGTTTCCCGATAACGTTCGCAAAGTAGAAGGCCTTCTTTTAAGTTGGTCGGCATAGTTTCTATTTATCCTATGTCCGACAATGTAACAGAAAAGGCAATCACTTTCTAAAGCTTTATTACGGCAATAAGAGGAAGAACCACGGAAGAATAGTTTTCCGGCTACATGAAAGCAACCTTGAAGATTTACAAGAAGGCAGATGTGCATTTCTAAGTTTTATTACACCAAAAAGGCATATGATAATCAATAATGACCAAAACCTGAAAGAATCAACAATAATCAAGAGGGAGAAGCATTCTTTGTCGATATGAAAGCTTTTACAACTTGTTTTTCATGCTCATTTACAAGAGCCATTTGATTCTCTATTCAGAGTTTCAAACGTTCGGGTGCCTTAGAACGCACCCGAACATTCCTTTCTTTGTACTATCGTACATAAAAAGTGTGACTCATGAATAAATAGGCGAGAAAAAAAAAAGAAAACGAACAAATTTTTTTTATTTCACTGTAACTATCTGTTAGATTCTGATTACATTTATTTTTCAAATATATTTTAGAGTATTTTGCAAATTTTATCGTAATTATTATTATTAAAGAAACTTATTATATTTTTTTTGAAAAAAAAAAACTTCTTTTAGGTTTCGAAAAATCAGGAAATCCAACACTGTAGAACTTTTAAAGTATAATATATAACAAAAGCAAAAATTTTATTCTTGCTTCTGAGGTTTTTGTATAAATCGGGGAATTTTTCTTATGCTAAAGAATTTGTAATATTCGTCTCCTACAAATTTGAAAGAAAAAATATCGGAATTAATAGTTTTTGTTTCGAAGACTCAACTTTTATACATCAATTGTCATAATAAAAAAATGTCGGAAATAGTTTCTTGCTTTTATAAATTCGAAAGACTACAATGTACAGTTTTAAAAATCTATAACAAATATTTTTGTAATTTTTTTTTGTTGCAAATATTTTTTTCTTTTTTTGTTGTTTATACACGATTAAAAAAAAAGTGTTTTTTTTTTTTTGAAGTTTCGATATAAAATTCTTAAAAACTGTTTTTCAATAAGCATAACTTAAGATAACAATAAAAATATGCTTCTGTACAGCAATACATTGTGTAATTATGCACAAATTTTCATAAAAAACAGAATGCAAAAATTGCTTCAAATTCTCCACAAATATATTTTAAGTAGTTTTACAGGTATAAAAGTTAATAAAAATGTAGAACTGAGGTATTTTTAAATCTGCAGAATGCATAGCAATACGTGTATTAGTAAAAAAATATTCATTATGAAAATATGTAATTATATTCTTTAGAATGAAAAAAATAAAATAAAAATCATAAAAAAAAAATCACAACTTAAAGTTATAACACTTTTTTGAATAAACTTTGAAAATAAAATTTTTATGTAACATATATTTCTTAGTAGTATTTATATATATTATTATTTGAATAATAAAGTAAAGTGGAACATGTATTAGAAATTAAAAATTTATTTCCGAATAATTAAATATTGTTTAAGTTCAACATATTAATCCAATAATTTCATTACAGCGGCTCCTTTTATCACATTATTTCCTGTAAAAGGTAAAATTGTCGCTTTATGGGTTATTTGTGGGTCGTTCCAGATTATTTTATTTTGTTCTTCGGAGACAACCTCATCTTCAACCTCTGGACTCAAATTTAAAGATTGATCATCTTGATCATCATTGATTGATCATCTTCCTCATTTTCTAACTCACAATCAGAATCAGAATCATCAAGAATTTCGTCTCTAAATCAGCTAAAATATTCTGAATCTCTTCCGTGGTAAGTTCTCTTTTACGTTTAGGTATTTTTTTTAAAAAAAATCAAATTAATTTAAAATGAAATGATTAAGTAATCGAGATGACAAAATCACTTACAAAAATAACTATGCACTCACCGCTAGTGAGAATTTGAGTATGAAGGAAAAAAGAGGGATTTTTAGGTAAGGGTGAAAGAGGAAACTCCACACCCCCTTCCTTCTGAATACAAAAGAAACCGGTCAAGCAGATGATGTTCCGGGGCTATAATAGGACTCATGCTGATTCGAAAGCTGTTTACAGGGGAAAGCACGGCTTGGCCGCTACATCGGTCTGCGCCGGCTTTTAAGGGTATATTCCTTTTGGCCTGTAGATCGGCCAGCCGTACTCAAAAGGTTAAGATACCTCCGACAATCGTGAGTCCCGCTGATTGTGAAGTACGGGCTGTTATACGATTTCTTAGTGGTAAAGGCGTAAAACCGATCGATATTCATCGTGAGATCTGTGAAGTTTACGGACAAAACATTATGAGTTAAGGAAATGGGTGAAAGCATTTAAAGATGGCCGCACAAATGTGCATGATGAAGAACGGAGTGGGCGTCCTCCGGTCGTTAATGAAGATTTCGTGCAGAAAGTGGACGAAAAAGTGAGAGAAAACAGACGCTTTACAATTTCATCATTGTCCGACTGCTTTCCTCAATGTTCTCGTAGTGTTTTGTATCGCATTGTGACCGAGAACTTGAATTACCGGAAATTGTGTTCACGTTGGGTTCCAAATATGTTGACGGATTTGCACTAAACCCAACGTTTAGGCAGTGCATTGACTTACCTTGAGCGGTACCGCAATGAAGGTGAAGAGTTTTTAGACCAAATTGTTACTGGTGACGAAACATGGGTGGCCTACGTCACACCAGAATCGAAACAACAATCCATGGAATGGCGACATTCATCATCACCCAAAAGAGTGAAGTTTAAGCAAACAATTCCTGCCCGGAAAATCATGTGCACAGTTTTTTGGGACAGAAAAGGAGTATTGCTAGTGGAATTTCTGCCTCGTAATGAGACAATAAATGCAGCATCTTATTGTGAGACATTGAACAATCTGCGTCGTGCAATCCAGAACAAAAGACGTGGCAAGTTGAGTAAGGGTATCGTTTTGCTGCATGACAATGCCCGTCCACATGTGGCTAATCGGACCAAAGATCTCATCAAATCTTTTAAATGGGAAACTCTAGATCATCCTCTATACAGCCCTGATCTGGCGCCCAGCGACTACCATTTGTTCCTGCACTTGAAGAAACACCTGGGCGGTCAGCGTCTTCAATACGATAACGAAGTCAAAACATTTGTGATACAGTGGTTAACAAGTCAGGCGGCAGAATTTTATGAGAAGGGTATTCAAAAATTGGTGCCACGTTATGAAAAGTGCCTCAATATTCACGGAAATTATGTAGAAAAGTAGATTAAGGTACAGGCTTTCATGTAAAAATAAAATTATTGCGATATCTTTGCACGTCTTTTTTTTAATTTCAAAACGGTACTTACTTAAAAAACATGCCTCGCAATATATATAACTATATTATGTGTGGGGGAATATATACAGTAGTACCTAAGGGTACTACTGAACCCTTCTTATTGGTACAGTAACTAGTACCAATAAGGTGTTTCTTGTAAGAGATACTACTGTATATATATATATATATATATATCCCGTTATCTTATGTAAATAGGGAATATATTGCTAAAACAATAATTATGATCTGGTGACAATTGTCGCTATGTTGCATCTCTTCGTTGGATTTCAGCGACCTACAGACTTTCGTCATGGACTCTTAAGTGCTCAGCATAAGGGTTAAGCTTTTTTTAGACTCTTCACTACCACCCTTCTCTCGAGGACTAACTTTGAAAACAGTAGAAGAATGCTCTTCTCAAAGCTCACCTCACTCTTTCAGACTGTAACCTCATAATAATGTATTCCATAATAATATATTCTCTTCTTAAATAACAATAAATAAACCAAAATCTGCTGATATAGCATTCTCTATTTTAAATTATGTATTTATGGTTATCTATTGTAATCAAATATACATGAACTCTTCGAATGCCGCACAATTTCTATATCCGCTATTTGAGTGGTTTTGCAATTGAGATTTTCTGCCTAAAATGTTTAAGTCGAGCTGCTGATTCGAATTTAGATATCGTTTAAGACCTGACCTGTGGAATAATTAGGCCTGTGTTGCACTTTAAATGTATTTAAGTCTCAATGAGGTATGTAAATTAGTAAAGTTTCCACTTCGAAGTATCTTCCCCTTATTTGAAATGATTCAAAATTGAATCACATTTGCAATTAGTCTTTTGTAGCTACTAAAATGACGCCAATAAAGCCTTGATTAAGTATTCAAATATTTTAATGGTGCTTTAATAGTGTTCAATAAAAAACTCTTTAAAAAGTTACTTAAATGACAAATTCATTATTCAAAGAAATAATTCATCCTTTTATTACTAATCA
>BMAW01018918.1:4040-44527 GCA_019974015.1 Nephila pilipes
GTTACATAAAAATTTTATTTCCAAAGTTTATTCAAAAAAGTGTTATAACTTTAACTGGTGATTTTTTTTATGAATTTTATTTTATTTTTTTCATACTAAAGAATATAATTACATATTTTCATAATGAATGTTTTTTTACTAATACACGTATTGCTATGCATTTTGCAGATTTAAAAATACCTCAATTCTACATTTTTATTAACTTTTATACCTGTAAAACTACTTAAGATATATTTGTGGAGAATTTGAAGCAATTTTTGCATTCTGTTTTTGATGAAACTTTGTGCATAATTACACAATGTATTGCTGTACAGAAGCGTATTTTAATTGTTATCTTAAGTTATGCTTATTGAAAAACAGTTTTTAAGAATTTTATATCGAAACATCAAAAAAAAAAAAAACACCTTTTTTTTTAATCGTGTATAAACAACAAAAAAAGAAAAATATTTGCAACAAAAAAAAATTACAGAAATATTTGTTATAGATTTTTAAAACTGTACATTGTAGTCTTTCGAATTTATAAAAGCAAGAAACTAATTCCGACATTTTTTATTATGACAATTTATGTATAAAAGTTGAGTGTTCGAAACAAAAACTATTAATTCCGATATTTTTCCTTTCAAATTTGTAGGAGACGAATATTACAAATTCTTTAGCATAAGAAAAAATCCCCGATTTATACAAAAACCTTAGAAGCAAGAATAAAATTTTTGCTTTTGTTATATATTATACTTTAAAAGTTCTACAGTGTTGGATTTCCTGATTTTTCGTAACTTAAAAGAAGTTTTTCTTTTTTAAAAAAAATATATATAATACGTTTCTTTTATAATAATAAATACGAAAAAATTTGCAAAATGCTATAAAATATATTTGAAAAATAAATATAATCAGAATCTAACAGATAGTTACATTGAAATAAAAAAAATGTGTTCGTTTTCTTTTTTTTCTCGCCTATTTATTCATGAGTCACTCTTTTTATGTACGATAGTACAAAAAAAAAGAATGTTCGGGTGCGCTCTAAGGCACCCGAACGTTTGAAACTCTGAATAGGGAATCAAATGGCTCTTGTAAATGAGCATGAAAAACAAGTTGTAAAAGCTTTCATATCGACAAAGAATGCTTCTCCCTCTTGATTATTGTTGATTCTTTCAGGTTTTGGTCATTATTGATTATCATATGCCTTTTTGGTGTAATAAAACCTAGAAATGCACATCTGCCTTCTTGTAAATCTTCAAGGTTGCTTTCATGTAGCCGAAAAACTATTCTTCCGTGGTTCTTCCCCTTATTGCCGTAATAAAGCTTTAGAAAGTGATTTCCTTTTCTGTTACATTGTCGGACATAGGATAAATAGAAACTATGCCGACCAACTTAAAAGAAGGCCTTCTAGTTTGCGAACATTATCGGGAAACTGAAAATAATCGTTCAGAGAACTGATATTGTGTTAGATTTTGAGAGATAATGTAAAAAGGACCCATTCACTTAGGGGACTGTCCAGACGAAGTGGGGGGAGGGGAAAAACGATATTTGAAGCTGAAGTTTTCCTTCATTTTGAAGAAAGTAAAGAAAAATTGTTGTCAGTTTTTTCTAAACCGATTGAGGAGTCTGTGCGTTGAGAAGGAAAGGTTTTTGTAATTATTTTGAATGCTGATCGAAAGAGTTGGCTTCGTAGGAATGTATTTATTGGCTTTGGCTCTGTCATATGCACAAAATCACACACAAAAATCAGTTTATTATCGCACAAAAATCAGAGCAGTAATCTTAGAATTAAAGCAATATTATGCAATTCTTTTGAAATTTTAAATAAAAAGTAAGGATTATCCATAGGTTAAGAATATAACTTTTTGTACGAAAAGTGAAAAAAAGGTAAGAAAATCCAGTATGTTGTCATTACTTGCAAAAGAAACAATTAAGTACAAATAAGAATCACATATTCCTTTTATATAAACAAAATTACTGAGATACGTGAAGCTCCTCGGCAACTTAAAAATGTTTGCAGTCATAATATTTTGTCTTCGATATCAGCTTATTGTTTGCGTTTCACTAGAAGTATTCTAAAAATTCAAAGCATTTCCTCCTTTTTACTAATGAAAACATTTATTACTATTGGAAAAAATATATTTTTAAATTTCTTATGTGCATTTAAAGAATTTATTTTTAGGAACACGTAGGTAAACTGATAAATTATTAATATTTCATTTACAAGAAACATAAGGGACAAATTAATAAGACGGACCTCGTAATTTAAATGACAAACAAGTAACGAGAACGATAGCCTAGCTAGAGCGTCCACTTCTAATTTCCACACCGCGGCAACGTAAGGATTTTGATTTAATGCGTATCAGCAGTGCTACACGTTGGAACACCTAATCATCCCCTTTTTTTCGATAAAAACATGTGGACACTACAATGTGGCACTATTTAACAAAGGCCAACATTTATAGCCTTAGGATACTCACATTTTAGAGCATAATGCGAAACACCTTTTTTTTAATGGTTTTGCTTTTTATTCATCTCATTTATTTGCCATAGTGAATATTTTATCATAATTTTCAGCATATATAGGAAGAATTAGATCAAAGAAAAATAAAGTTTTCATTTTTGAAAAATGCTTGTTAATAAAATTTAGACTTAATCTTAGGATTCATTCAATATTATGAATATTAATGTATCACAATATAATGGATTATAGAACAATAAAAAATGACAATTATACATCAAATCTATCATTCCTTCCTGGAAGATATATAAGAAAATTCTTAAGAGGGTTAAAATTTTTAAGATTTCTCTGGCATGTTCTAAAAAAGAAAAACAATTATAAATTAAGTAATAATGAAGTTTCTAAAAGATCATAGTTGATTTATGATGATATGTGTATTGTTATACAAATGCTGTGAATACTTATAAGAGCTTTTAAACTTACTTCATTATCGATTTGAGAAAGTCTGAATTTTACATTATAACATCAAGAGACAGGATCAGCAATTTTGCTTTTTATTTTATTTTGTATTACTGATTATAATTAGGTGCAATTTATAAAGTGTCAAGTTATTTACTTCTTATTTCTAATTTGATTATTTTAAGTTTTAACACCAGGTGTGTATCAAATTCCTGCATTTAAAAGAATTAAAAATAAATTTAAAATATTTTATATCTATTTTAATGAATTTACTGAAAATCAAAATATAAATAAATTTTACTTGAATAATATCAATTAAATTTGGTTAGTTTATTGTGTGTACCTTTGTCTACAATGAACTAAGCGTTTAATTTTTTTATGCAATGTTTTATATTATCATCATTGTTTTGTGCTATTTCTCTCAATGCTCTTAATAATATTGAAAAAGGAAATCTGGGTGAAAAGCAGCTTAAATTGTTAGGAAATAATTCCTTTTTTAAAAAAATAAAATAAATAAATTTCTCAAATTTTCTTGAACTGAAATCCTGGTTCTGATGTAAACCGAAGCTCTCCTCTCATGACCTCTTCCTCGATTCAAACGGAAGTCTTTGACACCATCAAGGACATGGTAGAGGCTACCTGCCAATCATCACTCAGCCCGAAGATCTCTGCTCACAAAAGCCCTCCTTCGGTCGCTTATGCATCTGATTGTCAATGTCCTTCTCCTATGGGGTCGCCTAATGCCTATTTACTACGCCTTGGCTCTCCTTCCAATCCTGGTAAAGTCAGTCCCACAATTCTTCTCAACTCTGACCTGGTCCTACAACAACTGCCAAAGATACTAAGCCCTATTCCTTCTCCAAATGATCCTTCATCTCCTAATATTCTGGAGTTCATCCTTGATCAACAAGTAATTCTTAGCGACTGCTCTCCAGAAGCTCCTCCAGCCTCTATTCCTAAAAAGCCTTCAATCAAAATTCCGCTTCCTCAAGACAAATCTCCAATTATTTTTACTATAACTCAAGACAAATTTCCAGAAAAATTTTCACTACCTCAAGACAAGCCAACCTCATCAATATCCTCCACAGTGCAACTCAAATCCTCTGTTCCTCCTCCACTTCCTCTAAGCTCCCAAGAAACTCCAACAATGACTTCCTCTGGCCTCTCTATCATATCTTATGCTGATGCAGCAAAATCTGGAGAGTGCAAAATTTGTAATGCCTTCTTCCCACCTACCAAGCTTTTGGATCATCTCACCTCTCATAGACCATGTACTAAAAGATACAAATGTATCAAAGCCTGGAATCTTCTCTTCAAACCCCACACTTCCAAACCAACAAGATCTCAGCCTTCCACTAAGAACCCTCATTCTCAGATTGAAATGACCTTCCGTGAAAAATTCCCGGATCTTCCAGTTTTCCAGAACAGGTCATCCTCTCCAAGCTCCAGCTCCTCTTCTCCTGAAAAAATTGAGCTTCTTAAGCAACTGAACACACAACCATCTGGACCTCCTGCCGTCTCTGCTTTCCCGAAACCTCTATACAGCAAAATTGTAAAGAAGGGCCTTTACAGATGTCGCTTTTGCGAAATGCCATTTGTTTCTAAACTTGGTTTAGAATGACATCTCCTTAAGATCCATGGTCTTCCCACTTTGAAATCCACTACCTGCCTATTTCCAGGAAATAGCCCATTACCCACATGCCGCACTTGTTTCAGAACAGTCGAGGAAGACTTATCTTTAGCAGACCACTGCAGATTACTCCATAATCTAGAAGTATCTACTGACAGAACCCTTCCCTCCACTGCCATAGTCAAAATCAGCCCGTCTTCTGTCAACCCTCCATCTACTCGACAAGTGACCCAAACCAAGTCCTCGAAAGACTCCGTTATCACCCTATCGGTTGGGATTTCTATCCCCTCGAAGACATCTCTTCCTGGGCCTCAAAAACCACTCACCTTCATCAACTCAAAACTAAAAATTGGAAATAAGATCTTCACTAGCAATAAAGCTCTGCCACAATCATCTCCTCACTCGGATTCTGAGAACTTCACTACTAAGAAGAAGCCATCCATTACCTCTCCATCCACAGATCCACCTTCGACCTCCACCACCCCGCCTTCCTCTCCTAGGAAGTGTCCACACTGTCCGTTTCTTGCACGGAAGAAAATTGGTCTACGACTACACTTGTTCCAGGTCCACAACATCAAAGCTCCCTCTACTACTACTATAGCTGTTCCTTCTACTCCTACAACAATAGAACAATCTCCCTCCTGTCCAGTCTGCGAAATAAAAACAAAAACGGCAAAAGGCCTGCGTGTCCACATGCAGCAAATCCACAAAATTTCAGTTTCCAAACCTGGAAAGCCCATCTCTTCAGTGCCTGCTTCCTCTCCCACAATATCTATTTCACCTCCGGTCACACTGGCTCCTGCTCCTTCTCTCTCGCCTGCTACAGCTTCGCCTCCTCACACTTCAGTAATTATACCAAGAGCAGAGGACCTACCTGTCAAAGGCAAATCAGTCACACTGATTGGATCTACCCTCAAGTATCTCTTCCCTCTTCAAGAAACCCTGGTTTGCCCAATAAAAAATTGTATCCATTCCTTCCGTACACAAAAGTGGTTCACCACAAATACCTCCCTAAAGAAACACCTCTTAATCTTCCATAGAATTCAACTCCAATCTGTTGAGCATTGGTGCTCCATCTGCAATTCTATAATAAAGACTCGCCCTGCTCTGCATCCATGCATAAAATCATCACTAACTGCTCCACCTTCCAAGGCTTCTCCTTCAGCATTCCGTTGTAACTCCTGCAACTTCAATGCCACCTCGCAGATTGCTTTGTTCCTCCACCAACGTACGCATAAGAAGGAATCCCTAGCTAATTCTGCTGTGCGTTTGAAGATCTTCCCGACTCCAAAAGAAAGGAAGGGAAAGCTATGCACTGTGTTGCCATGCACCCCGCCAGTTCTCACTTCATTGCTGATGGTGCATTCACCAGGTTTGCGGACTGGCGGTTCGTGCATAAAGCGAGGCTTAACCTTTGCCCCTTGAATGGTTATAAGAAATGGAAAGGTCCTACTTTCGATTCTAGATGTCGGCGATGTGGAGATAAAGATGAGACCCTCCCTCATGTGCTTAACCATTGTTGGGCCTATTCTGATGCATTACAAAAGAGGCACAACGCGATAGTTGAAAGAGTCCGAAAGGTTTGTGCTTTCAAATGGAAGGTTCTGTCTATGAACCAGGCAGTTGGTGATACTAAGCTCCGTCCGGACTTGGTGGCGACTATTGATGATAAACTTTTCATCATAGATATCATCATCCCCTTTGAAAATAGACAAGGGTCCTTCCAAAAAGCAAGATCGGCCAAAATAAATAAGTACAAATGCTTGATCGACTTCTTTCGGAACCTTGGCTACAAGTCCGTCCAAATTGTTCCAATTCTTGTGGGATCTCTTGGGGCATGGGACCCAGAAAACGACCGTTTTCTGCGTCAGGTAGCAACCATGTCCTACCTGAAACTCATGCGTAAACTTTGTGTTTCCGATGCCATTAAATGGAGTCGTGACATTTATCTGCAACATCTGACTGGGAAAAAACAATATGGTGATCTCCCACCCAGTTCAGGTGTTGCCTCCGACACGGAAGATCTGGACTAAGCCGTTGCTGCGCCGATTCTTCATTTGTAAATTTTTTGTTTTTTTTTTGCTCTGATTTTGTTTTTTGTATTTTTCCTGTTTTCTTCATGCTCTCCTCGACCTTTCCTGTCATTTTCGTCTTCCTCTGCAAAGTTTGATTTTCTTGACTTTCGGGTGTCGAACTTCAGACCTTGCGTGGCATCATTAAGCTGCGTAATTCCCATCACTCGTATCTCCATATGGCATTTCCACTCCTGCTACAATAATCAACTCCAGAAACAACAACTATAAATTACTAGGGCTCAGCCTTATTTCCTGGAATGCCAACGGCTTATTATCTCGTATCGTTGAGTTACGAGATTTTGTACAGAAGCATTCCCCTGACCTAATTTTAATACAAGAAACACATCTGAGACCACACAACAACACTTACATCCCAAATTACACAGTTTACAGAAACGACAGACTTAACACTGATATTGCATCAGGAGGCACTCTCATATTTATCAAAAACAAACTTGCACACCACAGACTTACAACCCCACCACTCCAACACACGGAAGCCACCATCGTTATTCTCACCCCCCTAACCACGCAGATGTCGCCCTCGTTTCCATCTATATTCCCCCATCTTCACACTCTACTAACTTCACACAAGATTTAGACACACTATTCAAAATTAACAATAACTGCATCATAATTGGTGATTTTAACGCCAAACACCAAACCTGGAACGCTCACAACAATAACACTAGAGGAGTCAATCTACACACATACATAAACACTAATGATATCACACTTACATACCCAACCACCCACACCAGATTCGGCTCCAACACTGCATCCACAACAGATTTTGCACTTATTAAAAACTTTAACTACAAACACACCATTAAATCAATACCTGAACTCTCTTCAGATCATAATCCTATAATCCTTGATTTTAATTTTACACTCACCCATCAAATCAACAAAAGAACCCTTAAAACTAACTGGTCACTTTTCAAGCTCGAAATTAACAAAAATATTAACTTTAATAATTATCGAAATATTAACACACACAACAAACTAGAAGAAAAAATCATTGAACTCTCAAACAGCATAATTAACGCTCACCAAACATCATCTGAAACGATTAGCCACAAAAACGAGAGATACACCCCCCCCCACATATAAAAAACCTAATAAAACTCAGAAACAAAACCAAAAAACAATACCAAAAAACCCTTGACCCCAATATTAAAACCCAAATTAACCGAATACAAAACAACATTAAAAAAGAAATCCACAAATTCACTCAGAAATCATGGACACAAACACTTCAAACACTTAACACCCAAGACAACTCCATATGGAAAATAACCAAAGCTTTCAAAAATAAAAGAAGTTGCATTCCCCCCCTTCAATACAACAACACAATAGCAGAATCAGATAAAGACAAATCCAACCTTATAGCAAACTCTCTTATTCAAAATTTCACAGAAAACAAAAGACATCTAAATTATAAAACAGACATTGATAAAAAAGTACAAGACACATTACAAAACTTCTTTAACACGCCCACTCCCCCTCTCTCACCCTCACACTCAGTCTGGCCCAATGAGATAACAGCTTACATACAAAAAATTTCTATCAAAAAAGCTCCAGGAAAAGACCAAATAACTAACAAAATGCTCAAAAACTTTCCTCCCAAACTAATCTATATCCTCACATACCTTATTAATCAAATACTTAAACTTAATTATTTCCCTAATACATGGAAAACTTCTATAATTTTTCCCATACTTAAACCTGGTAAAAATCCACGCCTACCTGACAGCTATAGACCAATCGCGTTACTCTCCTCTCTCAGCAAACTAACAGAATCCATACTCCTCACTAGAATCAATGATCACATAGAAAACAACAACCTACGAAATCAAAACCAATACGGATTCACAAAACACCTAGCCACCACACACCCTCTCATAAAACTAACAGAATACATATCCTCCGGACTAGAAAAAAGCAAATCAACAGGCGCGGTCTTTCTAGATATTCAAAAAGCCTTTGACCGCGTCTGGATAGAAGGCCTAATCTACAAACTCATACATTACAAATTTCCCCCATCACTTATCTACACCATACACTCATACCTCACAAATAGAAACTACCAAGTAAAAATCAATAACACCCTCTCTGACACACACAACACCAATTATGGAGTAGTTCAGGGATCTTTAATTGCACCAATTTTATACAATATCTACTTAAACGATATCCCTGACTACAACTTAACCATCACAAACATGTACGCAGACGATACAGCAATACTAGCAAAATACAAAAATCTCAAAACTATCACATATGCACTCAACAAACACCTAAACATAGTCGAAAACTACTACAACGACTGGAAAATAAAGATCAACGTCGAAAAATCGGCCGCGGTCTTATTTTCCAGAAAAAGATTACTCAACGCACCACCACCCACCTTTTACAACACCCAAATTCCGTGGTCTCAGAAAACTAAATATCTAGGACTTATCCTAGATAAATCACTAACTTGGAAACAACACATTACACATACGCGAGAAAAATTCCGGAAAGCCAGATGTAGCATTTACCCCTTAATTTGCCGGGATTCACAAATGTCACTAGAAAACAAAATGCTTCTGTACAAAGCCGTCCTCAGACCCATTATCACGTATGCATGCCCCATTTGGGCGTATGCGGCAAAAACCAACATTAAAATACTAGAAATTGCTCAAAACACAACACTTAGAATGATTACTAAAGCCCGATGGTACACCAGAAACTATGAAATTCACAAAGCTACTAAAATCCCCACACTTAAAAAATTTATTCAAAACATCTCTAAAAAATTCTTTAACACACTTAATAACACCAACAACCTCAATATGATTAATCTCGATAACTACACACCCAGACAAAACTCTAAAAGACCCCGCACTGTATTACTTGACTCATATAATCCCCCATAACTACTTTAACTTAATTTATCCTCCACTTTAATATATATTCAATTTGCCGCATACGCACCACTATCCAAATTCAATTACTCTAACACAACCGACCGTGACAAGATCGGTAACACACACACTAAAATTCAAAATGCAGCATCCATCCCAGCGGTCATAGAACGGGAGGGTGTCCGCGTGCGGACATCCCTTCCTTTTTTCACGCCCAAACCACTTTTTCTCTACACTACAGTCTGCTCAGCCAATAGGAAAGCTCACCTCGCACCTCTCCACCTTCCCCTCAGAACAGTGCCACCCCACTCCAGACGCCACCTTTAACAACCTGAAATGCCAACCAATAGGAAAGCAGCCATCGACAACATCTTACAGAAAGGCCAAACTTCCATCAAATGCCAAGTTTATTGCTAAATCATTCCGATGACGTCAACGTCAACGTCCATATGGCATTTACGGTGTATGAGGTTTACCATTACGTACATCTGTTCTTTACCTTTTTTTCTCGTTGCCGTCTGGCTTTTTGCTGGTCGCCATTTGGTGAAGATTAGTATTGAATACCACTCAAGTGCTGAATTCAGCTTCCTGTTTTCTGGTGATCCTGCTCTGCACCACAGGGTTGAGCTGGCTTCGTCTCCGTCTGGCGTCTTGTTGAATTGTTGTGGCTGTCTCTGCTGGTGCCGTTGCCGTTGTCTTTGTCTCTTGCTGGTCTGGTCTGGTGTGCTGCTGCTGTTGGCTTGTCTCGTCTGTGCCTGCCTGTCTGGTTTGGAGTTTGATTTGGTGTGCTGCTGCTGTTGGCTTGTCTCGCCTGTGCTCGCTGTCTGATCTGGTGCGCTGCTGCTGTTGGCTTGTCTCGCCTGTGCTCGCTGTCTGATCTGGTGCGCCGCTGCTGTTGGGTTGTCTCGCCTGTGCTTGCTGTCTGCTGCTGTTGGCTCTGGTGTTCCGCTGTCGAGCTCGTCTGTGCCTGCCGTCTCGTCGGTGTTGTTGCCGCCTGCCTTTGGCCTTGCCTGTCTTGCTCCTGCTGCCTGTCTGCTCCTTGACGCCATTCGGAGTTGTTTTGCCACCTCCTGCTGAATTCTGCTGTCGCCTTTGCTATCTGTCTCCTTGAGTGGTATAGCAGTATCATTTCATCTGTGCTACACTTTGGTCTTTTTAGCTGTTTTTATTTCTTGTTTTTATCTGTTTTAATTGTGTGTTTTTTCATCTCTTTTAGGCTCTGGAGTGCGCTGTGGAGAGGTTGGTTGATTTCATCTCATCAGGTCTTGTGGATCTCCTGCCCCTCCTCGGTACTACTTTGCTCCTATTATTTCGCTTTTACTGTTTGACGTTCCTTCTTTGGGTGTGGGTTTTAATCTTTTAAACTCATCTCATCGAATTTTAGCTATCGTCTGTTTTTAACTCTCTCTTTTTTACTATTCCATTTTTTAAGATATCGAGTCATCTTGCTCTTTCGGAGGCTTTGATAGAGGAGCTTTGTACCATCCCATATCCGGTGCCCTCTCCTCTGTACTGTAAAATCTGTTATAATCCGAGGGTACCGGCCTCCACCATTGGCCTCCGCAAAATTGGTATTTTTAAGGAGAATTCCAGGTACACTCGGCATCTGAGGGACGCGCACAAAATCGCGACGGCCTCCCGGGTGCGGTACGAGTGCGTCAGGTGCGGGCGGAGGGACCCCAACTTGAAAAAGTTAGCCAAACATCTGTGCACGAGGTCCCTTCCTTCTCCATCCGTCAAAAGCAATAGCCCTGACTCCCCCCCAAACATCTAAGACTTCCCCGGGCCGGAATGAGGTCTCTGGGGGGAACCCTACTCCTCTTGCCTCAATATTTTCGCCTCCAATATCCTCATCAGTTACTTTAGCTCCTTCTCTCCCATCGCCGTCACCTTTGCGCTCTAGCGTGGCGGTGGGCTCGTCACCAGTCTCGAGTCCGGCTCCTAAAGCCCGACCGACTCCCGAGCTCCATGATGTTCTTTTTCCTCCCAGCTGGGAGAAGGTCGAGGCTTCTGTTAAGGAGCCCACCCTCGTCCACCTTGAGGAGGACTTGAGTTGGTGTGGGCCTCCCGTCCACGTTGAGAGCCCTCCCCGAGGGCTGCCCATCGATGCCCTCAGGGACACTTCTGTCGAGGACCTCGTTGCCTCAATCGATCGGTACGACGGGTCCAATGGGCTACTCTTTGCTCCCTCTGGTTGTCCCTCCCATAGATGGTCTACGGGAGGTATTCCAAGCCATTGCCCCGTTGAACTTACCAGTCTTTCGTGCTCTCTCCCTCTCCATCGGGCGGTAGATTTGGCCGATGAGGGCGTTCCGCCGGCCAGCCTTGAGGTGCAGAGCCCCGTCTTCTCCTGCGGGTCGGATAGGGTGGTCTCTCTTTCTCCTCCTATTGAGGATACCCCTATCCCGTCCACGCAGGATCAATCGACTTACACCGAGTGGGGACACCTCCATCCTTTCCCCACTCTGGTTACCATCGTTTTGGCCTCCCTCAAGGAGTTGCCCTATTTTCCATCTGTGCCAGCGGCTGCTACGGGGGATGCGCCTTCCATCCCTCCTTGCTCCCCGTTTCTCCCTCAGTGGCTCTTCCCATCTTGGCGGGACCATTTCCACCTGTCTCTCCCGTCCCACCATCGCAGGTCCTTTGCCCCTACTGCGAAAAAGTCTTTCGCACGCAGAAGGGGCTAAACTCCCACCTGGTGACCATACATCGTTACGGCACCACGGATGGTGAGGGGACCTTGCGGCCACTGAAGGGCGTCACCAAGCAGCCCTCGATTTCCGACTTTTTCAAGGAGAAGAGCCCCGAAATCATGGAGGTGGTGGAGACTGCTCCTCCTCCTCCCCGCTCTTCTCCCTCTGGCAAAGGGTCCTCGCGGCGTAAGCGGGTCAAGTTCGACCTGCCCACGCCTGCTCCCGTCCCTGGACCCTCCCAAGCTTCTCCATCTTCTTCCTTGGGCGGCAACTTGGCCGGTGATGTGCCCGTGCCGGCCCCACCCCCGCCCGTTAACATCCCTAAGGCCACTCCCGAACTCACCACCTTTCAAAAGGAGTGGCTGGAGAGGATAAAAAGGATCTCTGACGGGGCCTCCCTGGAAGATGCCCTCGGCAAATTCACTATCATTCTCGGTGGCAGGTCCTTTCGCCGCCGTGGCCGAGGACACAGGCGTCCCACCTCCGCCGCTTCCAGGGCCGCTCCTCCTGTGGACCTTCCCCCTGCCGAAACTACATCTGGCGCGATAGGGTCCTCTTCGGGCGCCACCTCAGCTGGATCTTCTAGTACTAGTAAGTTAAAGTACAATCCAGCTGAGGCTCAAAAATCTTTCAGGGCCAACCAGAGAAGAGCCCTCCAGTCCATCTTGTCCGGGCCTCCCCAGTATTGCTCCATTCCACCTGAGCAAGTGGAGGCCCACTTCAGGGGGGTTTTTAGCCGTGTGGAGTGGGACCCGTCGTTCCAGTTTCATAGGTTCCCTCTGTCCGTGGCGGACCACCTGCTGCTCGCCCGCTTTGACCCGGAGGAGGTCTGGGACAAACTCAGGGGGCTCAAAAATTCGGCCCCCGGCCCCGAGGGGATCCAATATTCTACTTTAAAAGCTAGGGACCCCGGGGCCCATCTCTTAACTGCCTTTTTCAATAAAGTCCTAGACCTCTCCACGATCCCATCTTCGTGGAAAAACGCAAAGGTCGTCTTGATCCCCAAATCTGGGGATCCTTCCGACATTAACAATTGGGGACCAGTTTCCCTACTCAACACCACTAGGAAGGTGTTCTCCTCTGTGCTCGCCGCCCGTCTCTCGTCCTGGTCGGACTTAAACAATCGACTCTCCTCGTTCCAGAAGGGCTTCCGGGAGAATGATGGGTGCGCCGAGCACAATTTCCTATTAGAGCAGGCCATCGGGCACGCCAGACGTGCCAACAAGGACATCTTGATGGCCTGGCTCGACCTTGAGAAAGCGTTTGGCTCGGTGCCCCATACCTTCATCCTGGGGGCTCTTCAGCGGGCCGGCGGGCCGGAGAGCACCATTTCCTTGGTGTCGGCTCTCTACACCGGCTCCACCAGCACAATACGTGTTGAGTCGGGTGAGTGAGTGAGTGAGTGAGTGATAGTAAGTTTTAATGGCGCAAGAGCCAAAGTAGGCTATGCTGCGCCAAACACTTGTTAAAAACTATTCAAAAGTAACAGCCTTAAAAACGCAAGACAAACACAAATAACACACAAAAGATAAGAAGTTAAAAATCAAATGTGGTGTAAAAGGCCAATATGACGTAAAAAGGCAAATAAATTATGGTGGGGGTTTTGCCCCACCAAGTCAGACAGTTTTAAAATAGATGAATGAAAAAAAGTCCGGCGATGATGATCAAACACCGGACAGTCAATTAAAATGTGATGAATTGAGTAAGGGACATGGCAGGAAGGACACTCGGGAGCATCTTCTCCAAACAAAAGATGTTTGTGAGTAAAACGAGTATGTCCAATGCGAAGGCCAGTCAGTCTGACATCGGCTCTTCGCATTGGAAAAACAGGCCATTCTCCAATGATCGGCTTCACCGAGTGTAATTTGTTGTTAATTTGTAGATTCCACGATTCCTGCCATGTCTGATGATGAATGAGAATTAAATATGACGTCGAATGTCCTCAATGGAATCAGAGGCTGCAGAGGATTCGTTGCCAACGATGCAGCCGAGATCGCATTGATTCATGCTAAAAATTCCCTACATGACTAGGTATATCCAACAATTCTAAATAACCACCTGCTATACAGACTCAAGTGAGTGAGGTATGAGGATGAGGGTTTTATGAGGAGAGCTAAAAGTAGGCTTATGCTGCGCCAAACATTTGTTAAAATCGATTAGAAATTAATAATGTCATTAAAAAAAGAGACCAACACAAAGACACATAACAGATAAAAGATTAAAAATCAAATATGGTGTAAAAGCCAATATGAATCTAAACAAAATAAGTTATGGTGGGGGTTCTTCCACCAAGTCTAGATGAGTTTAAAAACAGATATCTTGAAAATAATACGGCGATGATCATTAAAAAACCGGACATACAATTAAATGTGATGAACTAGAGTAAGGGGACATGACAGGAAGGACACTCTCGGGAGCATGTGCCTCCAAAGTAAAAGATGTTTTGAGTAAATTACTATGTCCAATGCGGAGCGAGATCAATCTGACATCGGTTTCGCGTCGGAAATAGGCAATCAATCTTCGATGATCGGTTTCACCGAAGTGAATTCGGTTGCTTAATTTGTAAATTCCACGATTCTACTATGTCTGATGAATGAGCTTTAAATATAACTCGTGAATCCTCAAATGGGACCTCAAGCTGCAGAGGATACACGCCGAACGTGCAGCCGAGTCCGCACTTGTTCATTTCTAAAATACCTACATGACTAGGTAACAACAAAATTTAATAATATAACCCTTGGTATAAAGATCTACAAACAGTCTCTAATGTCATACAGTAGTGACTGACTGCGATCTTTAGGTTGACCAATCGTTTCCAGGACGCTCTTGCTTTCAGTATACTAACGAAACTTTCGAGAACTGGATTTCTCGAGCTAATTTCAGGCACGCAGTAAAATTGGTAGTTTCCGGCAGTGTAGACACGTGAAGGAGATCGGAAACCGGTAACTGTGCCTGATGTCTTGAAACGACACCACAGCCGACGTATCCAGTTCCTTTTCGATCCATCCGCTATAGGAATATAACTCTACCGAGCAGCGATGAAGCAAGATCTTCTGGAGAACAATGGGACATGTGTTGAGGTTGCTGAATAAAGCAAAAGGGTTATGAAAGTAACTTGAACATTCAGGGTGGAAATTTAATAAAATTTCTTTGTTGAATACCAAGTCATGTAGGCTGAGTTCTCGTGAAAGTCTTTCACCCTTTCAGAAAAAGGATGAAAGAAGGACGAGCACTGTATACCATTAATGACGGGCAGATAGAAATGGTCTTTAATGGGTGAGATGGGAGAGATGACATTTGAATGATAATGAGCGACAGTTTCAGCGCCGAAGCCAAAGGTAGCTGGTTACAATGACATAGAGACTCTGCACTGGGTGACGTTCGGAACGCACCACAGCAGATCTCAGAGCAGTGGTGGACTGGGTAAGCTGCAAGGTAGTTTTTGCAGGCAGATCCGAGACGACACATCAGTCGATCCGAGACAGAATCACCGACTGATACACTCGGAGTAATGAAGTTCGATCCGCTCCCAAGAGGTGTTGATAACACCTTCAAGATATTCAGGATTTTCTACATTTCCGTCTAACAGATATAAAATGTGAGGAAAGTATGTTTGCGGAAGAATTACTCCCGAGGAGCGTGAACGTCAGGGGACGACAGGAACCTAGGACGTATTACGGATGCGAATGTCGGGATCGGGATGGGAACCTGCCCTTTCCCTACAAAAAAATGCTCTCGCACCACTTCTTACCATGACATGCCCATTAGCATCACACACATTAACCGGTTATTGACTGCGGTCTGAAGTCGTCGCTCAATGATACCAGACGATCGCTTCGCAGGAATCACGAATCGTCAAACGTATAATGAACCATATGAACCTAGGTGTAAATGAGAAATGGGGAGAAAATGTGACATAAAATCAAATAGAGGATAAGAATGCTCCCTGAGAACTCTTCAAATTGGTAAAAGATGAAGATAAAAACATTTACCAACCCGTACCTCCTTAAATGATCTGAAATTTAAAAACATTTTACATAAAAGAGGTAAATTGCCTCTCGTAGACATAATCGTAAAGAGTGCGTCAGACCATAGCGCCACGTACGGTATGCCTTTTTCGATATCATGAAGAGATAAACCAAATGATTCCTAAAACAGAACGAATCTGATTTTTTGGAGTAAGAAGGCGATGTTATCACTGTGGATCTTCCTTTACGGAAGCCACTCTGAAACGGAGGAATGCATTGATTCTTCTCCAATTGATATACGAGACGGGCATTGACCATACGTTCTAGCGTCTTACACAGGCAACTCGTCAGATCGATAGGCCTATAGTGGAGAGGGTTCTTTGGGTCCTTACCAGCTTCAGAATAGAATAACGATTGCTCTCTGCCACTGGCTAGGAAACACATGCTCCCTCCATATTCGGTTGAATAGGTAAAGGAGACGACAAGAGAATCCTCGCTCAGTGGCGAAGTATGTTATACCATCAGAGCTCGGACTGTGTTTGGAGCCAGACAGAGCCTTTCTTAATTCCCACATGTCAAAGTCACAGTTGTAAGGGAGTGGTTTCACACCGAAGTTGAAGGTGTCGTTGCTCAAACGATTCTAGTCGCTAAAATGTAGCGCTGTAAGAATCGAGACTTGACACACTAGCAAAGAGTGGCTGATTACATTGGCCACTGATAGAATGAAGAATGCATAGCATTTGTAGCTCTGTATCGGGATGGAAAATTCCCGATACAGGGAGCACACAGCAATAGCAATCCAGATATTCAAAGAAATAATAGAACTAAAGCCATGAACATAGTTAATAACCACATCAATAGACAAAATCAGCCACAAGATGAAGAAGAAGAATCCACTCCTAACTTCCTACAAGCAATAGAGATGATGCAAACTATGACCGAACTATTTAAGCAGTTACCCGGACTACTCAAAAATCTCAATAAAATCAAGGCTGCCAAGGGAAAATAAAATAAAACGTATGCGCTAATAGAAGCTCTCCTAGATTGTGAATCCGATGACCAGTAAAACCTCACACAAAAATTCATTAAATACCCAGAACAAAAATAACTGTAAATTACTTGGACTTAATATTTGCTCATGGAACGCTAACGGCTTACAATCTCGTATTGTTGAGTTACGAGATTTTGTACAGAAGCACTCCCCTGACTTAATTATGGTACAAGAAACACATCTGAGACCACAAAACACAATACACATCCCTAATTATATTGTCTACAGAAACGATAGACAAACTCAAGAAGTAGCATCAGGAGGAACACTCATTTTCATAAAAAACACACTCACACACCACAGACACACTACCCCTTCTCTCCAACATACTGAAGCCACAATAATAATACTCACACCACCCAACCACCCAGCTGTCACCCTCGTTTCCATATACATACCCCCCTCATCACACTATAATCATTTCACAACAGATCTAGACACACTTTTTAATTTAAACAGAAACAGCATTATCATAGGCGATTTTAACGCCAAACATCTATACTGGAACAACACAATTAACTCACCCAGAGGTGTTAACCTACTTAAATATATTAATTTACACGACATAACATTAGCATATCCACCCACACACACAAGATATGGAAATAACTCAGCCTCCACAATAGACTTTGCCTTAATCAAAAATTTTAATTATAAATACAACATTACATCCATACCTGAACTATCCTCTGACCATAATCCAATTATAATAGAATTTAATTTTACACTCACTCACTATATTAACAAAAGAAACATAACTACAGATTGGAAAAAATTTAGAGACACAGTTAATAAAAACACCAACCCACTCAACTTCACAAACATAAATAACAACAACATCCTTGAATCAAAAATCACAAAATTCACTGAAAACATCATAAATGCACACCAAATAGCTTCTAAACCTGTAACAAACACTAATGAAAGATACACACCACTCAATATTAAAATTCTCATCAAACATAGAAATAAAACCAAAAAACTCTATCAAAAAACACTAGACCCTCAAATCAAAACAGAAGTAAATAGAATTCAAAATAAAATTTAAAAAGAAATTAAAAAATTCACTCAAGACAGCTGGACCCAAACCCTACAAACCCTAAATACACAGGATAATTCCATCTGGAAAATTACAAAAGCACTCAAAAATAAAAGAAGTCAAATTCCACCACTATTTTTTCAAAACACAACAATAGACTCAGATCTTGACAAATCAAATCTAATCGCCACTACCCTACTTAATAATTTTTCAGAAAACAAAAGACCACCAGACTACAAAACAGACATTGATCATAAAGTTGATAACTCACTTCATAATTTCTTCTCTAACACCCCATCCACTACAATTGAAACTGTTTGGCCACATGAAATTACAAATTACATCAAAAGAATAGCAACAAATAAAGCACCAGGAAAAGACAATATAACAAATAAAATGCTTAAAAACCTTCCACCTAAATTAATTCACATTTTAACTTACATAATAAATCAAATAATCAAACAACAATACTTCCCCAACAATTGGAAAACATCTATTATTTTTCCTATACTTAAACCGGGAAAAAAACCCCGACACCCAGACAGCTACAGACCCATAGCCCTACTCTCCTCAATCAGCAAAATAACTGAATCAATTATTTTAACCAGAATAAATCATCACATCGACACCACAAACATCAGAAACCCCAACCAATATGGCTTCACGAAAAACCTCTCCACATCACACCCACTACTCAAACTCACAGAAATAATAACATCAGGAATAGAAAAAACTAAATCCACAGGCGCGGTTTTCCTTGATATACAAAAAGCTTTCGACCGCGTCTGGATAGAAGGCCTCACTTATAAACTTATTAATTATAATTTCCCAGCACCACTAATTAAATTAATTCACTCATACCTAACTAATAGAAATTACCAAGTTAAAATTAATAACACACTATCAAACAAATTTAACACAAATTATGGAGTAGTTCAGGGCAGTTTAATCGGCCCAATACTCTATAATCTATATTTAAATGACATTCCAAATTACAACCTCACAACATTAAACATGTACGCAGATGACACAGTCATCCTAGCCAAATACAAAAACATTAAAACAGTCACCTATGCACTAAACAAACACCTTCTCCTCCTACAAAACTACTACAACGACTGGAAAATAAAAATCAATGTCGAGAAATCGGCAGCGGTTTTATTTTCCAGAAAAAGAAACACAACCACCCCCCACCCACATTCTACGGAACACACATTCCCTGGTCTCAGAGCACTAAATATCTAGGATTAATTCTAGACAAAACACTATCTTGGAAACAACACATATTACACACGCGAGAAAAATTCCGGAAAGCTAAATGTAGCATCTACCCCCTAATTTGCCGGGATTCCGAAATGAATTTAAAGAATAAACTGCTTCTGTACACAGCCGTTTTAAGACCGATAATAACGTATGCATGTCCCATTTGGGCGTACGCGGCGAAATCAAACATTAAATTACTCGAAATAGCTCAAAACACCACACTTAGAATGATCACTAACTCCAGATGGTACACACGAAATAACGAAATTTACAAAGCTATAAAAATTCCCACCTTTAAAACTTTCATTCAAAAAATTTTTTAGCTCACTAGAAAACACAAACAATATCAACATGTTAAACCTTGAAAATTACACCCCTAATTTTAATACAAAAAGACCTCGCACTGTACTATTAGATTCCTATAACCCACCTTAATAATTTTTTAACATAATATTTACAAACTTAATTTAAAATCCAACAAACAAACGAACACAATACACTTGAGTAACCGCATACGCCCAACCTCCAAACACACCCACCCCTAATCATAGCAGTCAAGGACAGCCAATAGGAAGGCTCCCCTCCAATCTCCACCATCCAATAGAAGAACTCGCTTCTCCTGCTCCCTCTGACCGAAATCCTATACCTCCAAGCCACCACTTTTACCAGACCACCTGATCAACCAATCAGAAAGCTCGCTCTGATACTCATCTCTCAGCATGTTTTAAACTCCACCAAAAGCAAAGTTTTACTCAATTGTTACCGACCCGAGCTTGAAGCCCGCTCCGCGGCCTATGTGCTCAAAAACAAATCAACGTCAACGTCATTAATCTATGTATACTCGCCTGTAATCACTATTTCGCTGAATAAACGTTTTGAAATCTGTTCTTATCAGCTTAATCGCGCGAGCAGTGCTGCACTTTAATCAATGTTATTATCATTTTAGGTTCTCCTGCGACCGCACAGTGAGGAATGCATTCCCTGGGTAAGATTTTCGGCTTGTTGCTATGCTCTCTTTTCCCGCCTTTTACTTCTATCTTGGCTGTTTCACCTTCTCTTTAGCTTCTCTGGTTGCCTCGGAAACCGTTCCTTCTCGGGACTTGTGATTTTCATCGAGTGTTTTCTGGCCGAGTTCTATTGTGTTTCAAGAACTGTATAGGTGTGTTTACCCACCTGGATTCGCGAACTGTGCCCCAGGTGTGTTCTCTTCATTTAAGCGTGTATTCCCGCTTGGATTTTGACTGTTTTAGCACGTTTTTAACTCGGACAATGTCCGGTTAGAGCGTCAAGCGTTGGTGGTCCGGTGAGTGTTTAGCATGTATTTTTACATTGTTTTCATATCTAATTGTACTTGCACTATGTTATTACATTGTGTTTTTGAATGCCATTGTTTTAATAATGTCTTAATAGTGTTTACCTGTGATTTGGGACTGTATTTAAGTGAAAATTCATAACGAGTTTCGCCCTAAGTCTTGTCACTTTAACGAACTTTCTTACTATCTTATTTGATTATTGCTGTTTTATACCATTGTTTTCAATAATGTTTTATTGTTTTACCATTGTTATCGTGACGTTAAAGGCTTGTGGGACTGGTCTAAGTTGTCGCTTAACCAGTCGGTGTGTTACAGACTTCGCCACACCTGTATTCACACCCGAAACGCGTTCTTGTCTATCTCTTTTGTGCCCAAATCACAATGAAAATATCGTTTTATTTAAATTTATTGGTGTATTGCGGTGGACAATTAGTTAACGTACCTGTATCTGATGCTATCATTGTCTCAATGTTCGTATTTACCTGTATTTCTTTTGTTTTCCCTCGATAGGCCTAAGTTCTCCATGCTTTTCTATGGAAACTTAGAACAATACCCATTGCTTTATAACTATTGTTCCTCTTGACCGGTACTAAAAATAATAGTTGTGTTCGATGCGGACAACTGTTGTCTTTCTTTGAGTGTTGCCCGCATCTTCCTATTGTTATCGGTCTTGAAGATGCAATGGGATTCTTATTGTTAAACTATCGAGATTGGCGGCCAACGCCCATGCCCCCTGCGCCATTTCGTTTTCCGTTGTTAACATGGAAACGTTTAGTAATGCTTTTCAATGGTAGTTAGGATTACTTGAGCACTGGACATTGCATCAGATTTTCATTGTTCCTGATGCATTGTTCCCTACCATTGTGTTTTGTCTTTCATTGTTATTTTTCCCGCGCGCGCGAATATTCCGGGTGGTTGCATCAGATTCGGGTGACCTCAGCTGTTGCTATGGTCTCTTCCAATGCTATAGTATTGTATATATAACGTGCCTTTTGTCTACTACACTCTGTCCACCGTGATTCTTTGTTATTACTTTAATAGTGCTTTCCAATTGTGTTTTTTAGTATCATTGTTTCTTTCAATATTTGCATTGTTTTATATTTGATTTATATTTTCTATTGTTTTATACTGTATCTATGTGCTTACATGGAAGTGCTCTGTTGCTAGGGCCTTACTGTTGCTATGCGCCTGTTAAGGGAGTTCGTGGTTTGATTTGGCATTATTCCTATTGTTCTACCTCTGTCTAGGGTACCATTGTCATTTCAATAATTGGTCTATTGTTTTCCCCCATCCTTTGTTTACTCATCTGTGATGGTTGGGTCCTTCTAAGCCCCCTCAATTTTTGGATGTATTCGGATTTGAGTACCCTAGTTCTCCAAATTACTTCCTTCGATTTCCTCTATTGTTTGTCTTCAGATACAATCTCCCTTTGTTCTTTTAAAAAAAATTTCCTTAATGATTGTCTCTGATTCATTGTTTAATCTTCCTTTGTTACTGGGGGTGCCTTCGTGTTATTGTTTTCGGTTTGTCCTTACTATAAGGTCCTATTGTTATCAGTTAACTTCCACTGTAGTAATTGTCAAAATTGTCCGTTTTTTTAACATGCCATAGCCCATGAAGGGGGGGTCCTACCACAAAAATAATTGTGTGGTCAGACTGCCGTGTCCTTCCTTTACCTAGTGTCCACTGGGGGAGGGCGTATCTTCCTTATATTTTAGGATGTAATGAGATATAGAACCCCCTCTCCCGGTGTTCTACTCCTCTTCTGTTTGGGAGTGCCACTGTCCGACCATTGTTCTCTTCCCCTAGCAACAGACAGGCATTGTTACTGGTCAACCTCGATTTTTTCTATTGTCTTAAATACTTATCTTTCAGTTTTGATAGGGAGGGCTTTCCTACTGTTGCCATAATTTTTAAATTGCTCTTTACTATAACGGTCTAATGCTATTCCTATGGGAATTAGGGTTAGTTTCCCTTGCTAATTGTACCACTTGTAATGTACACTTTTATTCCAAATTTGTCTTGACAGACTTCTCCTCCCTATACTAAGTCTCTATATTGGTTCAACATTAATTCTGCCCACTGCCTGCTATTTGCCAATAGTGCCAACGCTCTATGGGCATTTAGCATTAACAGTGTGGTCCGTAAACCAGGTACTTAATGAACAATAGCCATCTCCTGCCCTAATTGACCCTCGGTCATTGTTCCTATTACAATAGATGTCAATGGGGGTGTGCTAGTGTCCCCCTGGGCCACTAGTGATTTTACCCATAAATTTAGGGGCTATGGTCAAGCCCCCCCTGTTGACCGCTGGTCACTCTAACCTACATTTTTGGATTCCCCTCGTGATTTCCAGTTGTTAGAGTGGTCACTCGACTGCCTTCAGTTAATTATTCTGGCAGTTATTTCAAATTTAAATAATTTTAAAAATTTTTAAAATCGCCATATCTCGGTCCCTAATTGCCCTATTTACAAAATGTTTCGTTTTTCTGAATTGGCTTTAACTCCTCTATCGTTTGACAGTGATCTTTTCTAAAAATTTTCAAATTTAAAATTTTTAATTGTTTTCCTAATATTTTCATCCTTCAGATCACTTTCTGTGTCCACTTTGTGGTAGACAAAAACTTCCCCTTTTTTGAATTCTCCGTCGTCTACCCGTTAATTAGAGTGGTCACATGACCTACTTTAATTATTTCCTTGACTTTGGGTTCAATTCTGGGTCCCCCCCTGCTTTTATTTTTATCCTGCTATTAGTGTTCTTTCCGAGGTTGACTAGGGGGGGGTTTCATTTTTCCAAGTGTGTTTATTTTATTTTATTTACTAACATAATAACTTCTGACAAACAGTCAGATGATTAATTTCCCTTGACAAACAGTCAGGGACTTACTAACACCCTTGGTTTATCTTTTATTTTATTATGTTTTATTTTGCTTTAATTTGAAAACCTTTTATTGCATAATTTTGACATAAATGCACTTATAGATTAATTTGCTTTTATATATTGTTCTCAGCTTTTATTCATTTGTGGCATTCTCCTTGAAATGTTTTATTTTTATATATTTTTGAATTATTTTATTTTTATATCTTTTTGTAAAATATTTTTGATTTGTTTAATTTGAAATGCGTGTTGCTCACCGGACCACCTTCCTTTCATCAGTCTTGTGTTTACATTGTGCTTTTACATTCTTGTTTGACTCTTGATCATTTTGACATTAAAACTGAATATGTCGGATTCCTCATCCAATGACTCTCCCCCCATTAAGGGAAATGACTCCAAAAACAATTTGGACAAATCAACTACGCCTGTCGCTCTCAGGACTCGACAATTTTCATCTCAGGTTTCTTTTCGACGAGCTGCCGAACTTGGACAATGCAAAATTTGCCCAGCTCGATTTGACTCTCCTCTTCGCCTGAGAAAGCATGTCATCAATCATAAGTCCAACGCGAAACGACGTAAGGCGTTAGAGGCGATTGATTCAATATATCAATCCACTCCAAAAACAACCGTGTCTCCAACTCCTCAACCGCGTTCCCTTTTTGACAAATTCAAATCTACGTTTCCTGAGCTTTTCACCCAGGAAATGATTAAAAACCCTGATCCACATACAATATTTGATCCTGAGGCTTCTTCCTCTCAATTAGTAATTCCATCTGCCCAAATAGTTTCTTCAATAGTCTCTCCTCCTATTCAATTTGATTCCCACTCCTCCAGTTCACCATTCCAAGATGACATCATTTCGACTCTCAATAAACTCATCACCTCTGTCACAGAAATTCTTGACCGTCCCTCGTTCACTGATAAAGATCTCTCATCACGCTCGCCTCATCAATCAATATGCAATTTGCCCAATAGTTCTTCAACTCCTCAGAATCCTGTTCAATCCACCGCTTTCACTAAGTCACCATCATGCTCTCCATCGCCAGTTCTGCATCCAGACGCATCGAGTATCCATCCCGTGTCCTCACCGCTTCATTCTACCGGTTTTGCCTCGCCTGCTGTTTTATCGACATGTGCTTCGCTTCCTTCTCCAGTTGTTTGTGTTCCTGTTGTTCCTGTGATGTCTCCGCCTGCTCCAAGTGTTGCTTCGCCTTGCGTTCCTTCGTCTCCAATTGCTTCTTCTTCTCAAATTCCAGTTTCGTCATCAGTTCCTCCTGCTGAGAATTCTGGGTTGTTACTTTTTGACCCCAAGCCTCAGCGCGGCACTCATGATAACTCTTTGAACTCTTCCTCCTGCATAGAGTTAGAGAACATCCTCAACTCGACGCTTCCTGAATTTGCTTTATCTTCCGAAGTTGCCTCGCTCCGTGAATGTGTTTCCGCATTTCCTTCTGCAAGAGTGTCCCCGGATATTCTCGATTTGCTGCTTCCACCCACTCAAGATTCTGATGTCCTCCTTTCGCCTGGTTCCACTGCTTCTCCTCCACCTAAACTGATCAAATCTCCGCCATCCGTTCCTGCTCCGTTTGATATTACCACTGTTCCAGCTTTTCCAAAAAGATCGTATGCGCAAGCTTTGAAGAAAGTTCTGGCGAAGTGCCCTTTCTGTGAACTTAAGTTCTACTCTCAGAGAACCTGTGCCAGCCACATTCTTGACATCCATAATCCTGCTGCTATAAAAGTCAATAAACCTCATGATTCGGAACTTCCAATTATTAGTGAAAAGTGCCCTCCTGCTCCATCCAAAACTCCGAAGAAGACAATTCTTGCTCCAGAAACTGATAAACCTTCAAAATCAGTTAAAAAAGCTCCTCCTAAATCAAAAGTTCCAGATCCTCAAAAAACATCGGTTAAGTCTTACAATAGAAAGTCTCTCATTCCTCCATCAACCTCTTACCAAAGGAAAATTCTCTCCCTTGGTGAACTGGAGAAAAATCCTCCAACTTGTAGTCTTTTTCCAAATTTACCTCCATACCAATTTTTCTGTCGCCACTGTCAGGAGTACTTCCCTTCTGACCAGTCGCTGACTGACCACATTAAGTCTAATCATAATCTCCTGCTCAATATCTCTAGTCAAACATTTCATTCTCAAATTGTTCCAGTTCCCGATTCATTTTCTGATACTAATTCAAATATTCTTACAAAATCTAAAATAGTCCATTCAACTCAAAATGTCGTCGTACCTCAGGTGGAAGACCATACAGATCTTGTTTCTCCTGTAAAGGCCTTCCTTGAAAACCTCTACATTCCCGATCCTGACAATTTGCAGAAGAATCCAATAAAAAAAGGTTGTCTCCTTCCTAATATTATAAAAACCATTTCTAACAATAGTTCATCTGACTCCTCACCTCCTGCTGATGACGTTAAAGTTTCTGTCGAAGTTCATAAGAAACCTCCATCCCAGCCATCTCCTCCGCGACCTTGTCTGTGACTTTGTAGAAGAAATAGTCTAGACTTCATTTCTACAAAACACCAGATTTCAGCTCCACTGATCATCTTGTGGATGACTCCGAAAAAATTGATGTCCTGCCTTCTGAAGATACTTCCTCCTGTGACTATTTAAAACTTTCAAAAAGTTTCATTTAAAATTCCTACTGTTACTCATCCTGATGATTCTCCTTTGATTTCCGAAGTTTTGCCACCAGCTCCTGGTTTCTCGAATGTTGACAGTGATTTTCAGACTCCTCCTCCTCGTCGTCAAATTCACACTAATCCAAAAATTTCTGTTCCTCCTGCCTAATTTGTTACTTTTTGAAAATAATTGTTCTTAAATTCTCATTTTCCTCTTCAGAAAAACTTAGTTGTCCGGTACCCAATTGTTCGGCGTCCTTTGGCGCAATTGTGGTATCGACTATGCTCTTCTATTAAAGCATTTAAATGTTTTCACAAATCAACCTACCCAAAGTCAGTACTTTTGCTATTCCTTAATTAAAAATTTACCCTCTAAGCATCACTGTTTGCTCAATAACCTGATCCTTCCATCCCGATCCTGTTGACGATGAAATTGTGGGTCTGATCTTTGGACTTTTCGGCTGCCACTGCTACTGCAGATAAACCACCTTACCTATCACAATAGACTGAAAATATTGAACCAAGACACCTCTGTTGTGTGCCTCCTTCTGCTTCGATCAGAAAAGCAGGAAAAAGAATACGGGTTTGTCTGAGGGGCGTTCCTGGGGACACCCCTCGCTCGTCCTCAAAGGAACTCCAATGATCCCGCCTCCTGCTTGAAGAACACCTCCTTTGCAGGAGAAACTTGATTTGGAGCATCCAGATGCTGCTTGTTTCTTTTGTCGTCTCTTGATGCACTGCTCGTGTCAATCGTAATATTCTTAACTTTCGAGATTATTGTTTCCGACATCGTCAGTGTCAAAGTACTTCCATCTTTCTCGACGCTGCCGCCTCAAATCAGCTAAAAACCTCCTCAAAGCTTTGACCCTCAGGATGCCGAGAGGGTCAAAGAATGCTACCATTGGAACCAGGCGCTGTGAGGAACATCAGAATCAGTCTTCTCGATGTTCAATTTCCTCAATTTGGTAAACCACTTTTCAAATGTCGGTCTCCACCTGTTGGCGCAATTGATTTTCTTCTGTCGCCGCCCACAGTCTCCCTCCTGTTGAGCTGCTCTCCCGGAAATGGTGTTCTCCTGCCTGCAGGGTTGCGAAAATTCACACCTGGCCTGATTTGATTTACTTGCAAACACTGGAGATTGATCCTAATGGAATTATTTGTCAAAAATTTTTAGCGTTTGCATCAAAATTCAAAAGATCCTCATGGCAGAAGCGGTCACTCCATGTGCTCATTCGAAGGCAGGAAGTCCTACAATTATTGGAGACAATATCTTTGTCATCACTATTTATAGGGTGTTCACAAAATGTCTAACAGAAAACTTTCAGGATTGGTGCAGACCTTAAGTCATTCTAACTGCCAGCCATACTGACGGGTTATTTGAGCACAACTTCGTCATTGGGCTTTATATGGGTTGCGCGCCGATCCCATTCTGATTGCTTTTTGTTTGGTTGGACATATCTAATACATTTGGTTCAATCCCCATGATGTCTTTTCGCTTTATCAATCATGGGATTGTTTGATTTATTGGTATTGTTTCGTGACATTTATTTACATTCATTTTACTCAATTTATCAAATGAAGGCTACCAGGCCATTTCTCTTTTATGTGGTGTTAAGCAGGGTTGTCCTTTGGTGGACTCCCTGTTTTAACACTTCCATCAACATTTTCAACTTCAAAAAGATTTTCCTCTCACTCGGTGTTGGCTTTCATGACGATTTGGGTCTCATTGGCAGCTCAGGGATGAAATTCAAGATTTGTTAAATGTTGTATTCCTATAAAAATAGCGGCATGTAAATCAGCGAAATGCTTCCTCCATTTGTCTGGCGCTGCTCTCCCACTGGAGCTCGTCTATCGTTTTAATCAATAGTACATAGTCATTTTATCGGCTGAAGCCTACCTTTACCTTGGTAAGCCGGTGAGCTTCAACATTATTCTGAATATAACAGTGTAAATGATGCTCTTTCCTTTACCAACAATAGCCACGTCAAGTTTGCGCTGGCAAAGCTGACGCCCTCAAAACATTTTGCTTTCCATCCTCTGTTTGCAATGAGGACTGCACAATTTCCTGGCGTGATTGGTCGACCGTTGACACGGCGGTGATTAAAGAGATAAGGTCCCTTTATCTCCCCATCCAACGCCTCTAACGCCTATCTGCATGGTGCTGTTCTGGAGGTTGTGGTATTCCATCTGCTGCTAAGATTCTGACTTTTATTTGATTGATGCTGCTTTCCAGCTCCTCACCTCCAGAGATCCTGAGTAATGTCAGTGGCTGTTGGCCAACTAAATCGCCATTAAGCCCAAAATAAGGCATACCCGTGACCCTGCTGACGGAATCTATCCTCCTTCATGAGCGGTTCCATGATGCTCAGTGTTACAGCGAATACTGCTACAAACATTTGGTTAGGGCGGGGCTGCTTCTCGTCATTGGTGTAACCTGGTCGCTTTCGATTTCCATACTTCTGTTTGATGAAACGAACATATCAGTTCTTCCCAGCGCCGTCTCATGAGGATCTTCATCTTTATTTCGGATGACGCAATCAACAAGCTCATCAAGCTCTCAGGGAAAAGCCATGGAGTGCGTCGGTCTACACAAAGAATCAAGTTCTCACTTCGTAATGATGGGAAAATTCACTAGGTTCGCCGGTGGCGTTTCGTCCAAAAAGCGAGACTTAACTTAGTGCTCCTGAATGCAAACAAAAATGGAAGGTGAGAACTTTGACAAGAGGAACGCAGGTGCAGAGGTATGATGAGGACTTTATTCGCTTGTCGTCAATCATTGCATGGCATACTCACGGCGCACTCCAGAGCGCCATACAATGCCGTGTAGAAGAGCAAAATGCTGTTGTTTAAAGGAAAATCTTGTCCCAGAACAAACGGTTGGAGAATCTGGCCTCCGACCCGATCAATTGGCCCTTATCAATAACAAGATCTATCTTCTCGATGTCCTGAAATCCATTTGAATCGTGCCGTCTTTTGAAATTGCAAGACGAAACAAAATCACGAAGTATGCTTCCTCGTGGATTTTCAAAAGCTCGGGTGAACGGAAGTGAAATTGTGCCCATCATTGTTGGTCGCTTGGTTTCCTGGGACCCTGAAAATATTAGATTCCTCGGAAAATCGCAACTGTCGGCAGAAACTGTTTCACTGAAACTTTGTGCTCGGACTGCGTATTCGCTGGAGCAGAACATCTACATCAACACCTGACTGGGAAAAACAACCGGTGACCTCCGCCCAGTTCAGGTGTTGCCTCCGCGGAGATGTGGACTAGTTCCCCTCGTCGCCTGTTCTCCGTTTGTAAATTTTGTCATTTTCTTGCATTCTTATTTCAATTTAAATTTTGTATTTTCTGTGTTCTCCATGCTCTCCTCTTCCTCTCCTGTCATTTTCACCGTCTGCAAAGTTTGATTTTCTTGTTTCGAGTCTCGAACTTCCAACAGTATTGGCATAATTAAGCTGCGTAGTCCCATCACTCTCGTATCTCCATATGGCATTTACGATTATTATGGGGTTTACCTTACGGCCATCTGTTCTTATCAGCTTAACGAGCGACCACTACCTTTGTTTTCTATCGGTATTTCAATAGAATCTACCTGCGACTGCACAGTGTTAGTCGTCCTTGGTAAAGTTTTTGACGCTTGTTGCTATGCACTTTTCCGCTCTTTTCTTCTTGGCGCCATCTTGACTGTTTCGATCTTCTCTGGCTTCTCTGGTTTGCTTGATAACCAAGCCGTTCCTGCGCGAAAAGTTTGCTCATAGAAGCGTGTTAAGCCGTTTCACTGCCTTGGGACTTTGCGATTTAAGTGTTTCAGCGTTCATCTATTGTGTTTCACGATCTATTGTTGCCAAAGGTGTGTTAACCACCTGGATCTGCAAACTGTGCCCCAGGTGTGTTCTGCGATTAAGGCGTGTATACCCGCTCCGGATTGAACTCTTTTAGCGGTTTTAACTCGGACAATGTCTAGTGAACTTCAGCGCTGGTGGTCAGTGAGTGTTTGGCATGTTTATTTCATTGTTATCAATTGTGTACTTGCATTTACGTGTAACATATCAATGTCTTTATATAATACATTGATTTCATTGATTGTATTGTGATTTGGGACTGCATTTAAGTGAACCTTCATAACGAGTTTCGCTAAGTCTTGAAACGATTAACGATCTTTTATCAGTATTATTGATTTTACTTATGTTTTGCAATGATTTCTATTGTTTGATTTGTTCTATTGTGTTAATTGTTATGATTTAAGGCTTGTGGGATCGGTCAAAGTATTAACGCTTGAGCAATTTTGAGGGTATGTTACAGATCTCGCCACACTGTATTCACACCCGAAACGCGTTCATTTCTGTTTGCACATTGCCCAAGTCGTTAATACTTTTCATTGTATTTTGACTTTTATGTGATGGACAGTGATGTTTATGCCTTTGTCTGATGTATTGTTTGCGTAATGTTGGTGCTTTGTCCGTTTTCTATTGTTTTTACCGTTAGGTTAAGTTTTCCATGTTAAGCTATGTGCTTTTAACAATTCTATTGTCTCATCTTTTGACCACCTTGACCGATTCTTGAAGTAATAGTTGTGTTCGATGCAGGCCTTACCTTTTATTGTTGTTTTACCGCATCTTCTATTGTTATCGGTTGAAGATGCAAATGAATTTCAATTTATCTAACGGTTTGGCGTAGCCTTTTTGCTCTGTATTTGGTTTTCAATGTATTTACTTGTGAACGTTTGCCTTTCATTCCCGGATAGTTGAAGTAATCGAGTTCTGGACATTGCATCAGATTCGATTGTTCATTGATCCATTGTCCCGGACCATTTATTGTTTGGGATCTGTTATTTTCCGCGCGTATTGCGTGTGCTTTCATCCAGTGAAGGCCTTGTGACTGTTGCTATGGGGTTCGGTACTCCTATTAGGTTCTGTGTATGTGTAAGCCATTGTATTTAGTTATTGAGTGAGTGAGTGATAGTGAGTTTAATGGCGCAGAGCCAGCAGGCTATGCTGCGCCGAGCACTGTTAAATCGATTAACATTTAACGGCATTATAGGGCTCGCTTTTGAAACACAAAAGATAAATGTTAAAATCAAATGTGGTGTAAAGGCCAATATGACGTAAAGGCAAATAAATTATGGTGGGGTTTTCCCCATAAAATGCAAAATAGATGAATGAAAAAGTCGGCGATGATAAACACCGGACAGTCAATTAAAACTGATGAATAGAGTAAGGGACATGTGGGAAGGGTATCTTCTCAAACAAACGATGTTGTGAAACCAAAACGAAACATATTAATGCGAAGGCAGTCAGTCTGACATCGGCTCTTCGCATTGGAAAACAAACCATTCTCAATGGTCGGCTTCACCAAGTGTAATTTATTTGTTGGTGGCAATTCCATGATTCCTGCCATGTCTGATGGGCTGAGCATTGACTCATGACGTCGAGTGAGTGGTGAAGTAGGTTTTAATGGCGCAGAGCAAAGAAATGAGCTATGCTAACCTAGTTAAATCTATTCAAGCCTTAAAAACACAAGATAAACAGGAAAACACAAAAGATAAAAGTTTAAAATCAAATAATGATTGTAAAAGGCAATATGTCTTAAAAGCGTAAGTTATGGTGGGGTTTCCCCACCAAATCAAATAATTTAAAACAGATGAATGAAAAAGTCCGGCGATGATCTGACACCGGACAGTCAATTAAAATATGATGGAATAGAATAAAGGGACATGTAGGAAAAGAACGGGCATCTTCTCCAAACAAAGATGTCGCAATGAGTAAAACGAGTATGTCCAATGCGAGAAGGCGAGTCAATCTGACATCAGCTCTGCATTGGAAGCCACAGGCTACTCGATGATCGGCTTCACCGAGTGTATTTATTATTAATCTGTAAATTTCGCGATTCCTGCCATGTCTGATGAATGAGCATTAAAATATGGGCGTCGAATCTCAGTGGGACCGAGGCTGCAGAGGATTCGTTGCCGAACGTGCAGCCGGTCAGCTTGTTCGACTCCTAAAATACCTACATGACTAGACCCTCCAGCAGGGCTGTCATAACCTGCTATAGAAGCGGCGAAATAATGCAGCTATTTCAGCTTCGATAAGGATGACTTTGATCGTTGAATGTGCCGAAAAGTTTCAGGACGCTGCTGTCGGTATATACAACGAACTTTCGAGAACTGGATGTCTCGACTGTTCAGGGCACAGTAGATGGCGACTGCTTCGGCGGTGTGAGCACTGCAGGAAGAGCCCATTAACTGTGCTGATGTCATTCGAGAAACGACCGCACAGCCGACGTATCAGTTCCTTTTCGATCCATCCGTGGCAATATAGGGAATATAATCTCCGCGAGCAGCGATGAATTCACCTGGAGAACAATGGGACATGTGTTGGTTGCTGAACAAAGCAAAAGGGTTATGGAAGAATAGTATGAACATTCAGGGTGGAAATTTAACCACTTCTTTGTTTGAATACCAAGTCATGTAAGGCTGAGTACTCGTCAAATCTTTCACCTTTCAGAAAAGGACGGATGAAAGAAGGACGATCATTGTACAATCTCATACTTGGGCTGATAGAAATGGTCTTTAATGGTGAGATGGGAGAATGACATTTGAAAGAGTAATAGGCGACAGTTTCAGGCATACGAAGCCAAAGGTAGCTGGTTAAATGGCATAGAGACTCTGCTGGGTGACGTTCGGAACGCACCACAGCAATTCTCAAACGTGGTGGACTGGGTTAAAGCTTCACCAAAGGTAGTTTGCAGGCAGCCAGACATTACATCATAGTCGATCCGAGACAGAATCACCGGCGATACACTCGGAGTAATGAAGTTCGTCCGCTCCCAAAGAGGTGTTGGTTAACACCTTCAAGATGATGATTTCTCTACATTACTCGCAGTATAAATATGCGGTAGTAGTAAATAATGCATTTAATGGCGCAGAGCCAAAGTGGCTATAATGCGCCAGAAGCACTGTTAAATCTATTTAGAAGGAACAGCCTTAAAAACACAAGATAAACAGGAAAACACACAAAGATAAAAGTTAAAACCAAATGGTGTAAAAGGCCAATATAACTAAAAGGCAAATAAATTATGGTGAGGTTTTCCCCACACCAAAGTCAGGCTAATTTAAAACAGTGAATGAAAAAGTCCGGCGATGATTATCAAACGCGAGGACAGTCAATTAAATGTGGAAATGAATTGAGTAAAGGACATGGCAGGAAGGTTGCTCGGGAGCATCTGCTCCAACCAAGATTTTGAATTATCGACCATATGCATTGTGAAGGCAAGTCAATAAATAAAACTCTTCGCATCGGGAAGCCAGGCCATTCTCCGATGATCGGCTTCGCGAATTAGCAAATTTATTGTTAATTTGTAATTCACCATGACTGATGAATAAGGACTTAAAATGTGACGTTGTATGTCTTCAAATGGGACTGCAAACTGCAGAAGTTCGATGCCGAACGTGCAGCCGAGTCTATTCATTCCTAAAATACCTACATGACTAGGTATCAGCAGGGCATTTTTATAAACATAACCCCTGCTATAGCTGGCAAATAATGTCCTTAATTTCAATACGATAGAATGAGCTGCGGTCGTCGAAATGGCACCAATAACCGGGACTCCTGCTGTCGGTATATACAACGAACTTTCGAGAACTGGATGTCTCCCGACTAATCTAAGGGCACAAATGGCGACTCCAGCTGCGGCAGTGTAGACACTGCAGGAAAGTCGAGCCGACCTTTGTGCCTGATCGTCGTTTGACGACTTCACAGCCAACATCCGCTTTCGATCCATCGTGGCAATGAATAAATCATGTACCCAGCAGCGATGACCAAAAGATTCTCCTGGAGAACAATGGGGACATGTGTTGGATTTGCTGAATAAAGCAAAGGGTTTATGGAAAGTTAACATGGAACATTCAGAGTGGAAATTCTTAAAATTTCTTGGTTGAATACCAAATCATGGCTGCAGTTCTCGATGAAGTCTTTCACCTTTCAAAAGGACGGATGAAAGAAGGACGAGCACTGTATATCTCATTAATGACGGGCTGATAGAAATGAATGCACAATAGATTTGAGGATAGTCAGAGACTGACGTTTAGAATGATGATAGCGACCGTTTCAGGCGTCGCGAAGTCAAAGCAGCTGGTTACATAAATGACATAGAGCTCTGCACGAATTACGATGTTCAAACCTTACCATGAGTTCTCGAGCATTATAGTGGTCAGAGTTTCCGCAAGGTAAAGTTTTTCAAAGCAGATCCGTAACGACACATCCGTAGTGTTCGATCCGAACAGAATCACCGACTGATACACTCGGAAGAGAAATTTCGTTCGCTCCGCAAGAAATTGTTGGATAGCACGCTGAATGTTAGAGTTTCTCACACTTCCGCAGATGTAAAATGTGCGGAAAGTGATCTGAAAAGTGCTCAGAAGCTTGAGACGTCAGGGACGACAGGAGCCATTACGGATGCAGAATGTCAAGGATCAGGATGGAGGCCGTTTCACCACAAAAATGACGAAATACTATGCCCATTAATGTCACCATGTAACAGTTATTGACTGGGTCAAGAGTGGTCGCTCAATGATGCAATGGCTTGTGATCGCTAGAAATAAGATCTGCATTATAATGAACTTGAACTGAAGGTTGTAGAATTAGAAAGTAGAATGTGACAAGTAAAAGTGGGGCTCAAATGCTCTCTGAGACTCCTTCAGGTGTGTATGAAGAGCTAAAGCAGTACCAACCCATTTTAAAGATAAACGATAAAACATTTTAATAAAGAGGTAAATTGCCTCTCAGACCTGTAATCAATAAAGATTAGAATCCCAGCGCACATGCAGTCATATGCCTTCCACGATATCGAAAATAAAACAAATGATTCCTCCGTACGAAGAATGAATCGACTTTCGAGTAGAAGTTATCTACTGGATCTTCCTTTGCAGTACTCTGGTAAGGAGAATGCATGGTTCTTCTCAATTGATATACGAGACGGGCGGTGAACATACGTTCTAGCGTCTTTACATCGTCAGAGCGATAATTTCTGGTGGAGAGGGTTAACAGATTCCTTACCAGAATACAAATAGAATGTTTTGATTGCTTCTCCTGCCACTGTTTAGAAACATGCTCCCTCCATATTCGGTTGAATGGTGGAGACTGACAAGTGAATCTCGCTCAGTGGCAAGCATGTCGTATGTGCCATCAGAGCGCAGACTGGTGTTTTTGAGACAGAGCCGCCTCATTCCCACATGTCAAAGTCACAGTTGTAGAAATTGGTGCCGACACCTTGTTGAGTGGTGTCTGCTCCGAACGATTCTTAGTCGCTAAGCAGCTGCAGAATCAGGGCTTGACACCACTAGCAAAAGAGTGTGTCATTGTGCACTCGCGCCTTTCTGGCGACCCCTGCGGTTTCAGTATCTGGATAGAAAATTGTCTGCAGGAGTTCAGCTTTGCCTTTCTCCATCAACATTGACTTGTGGTAAGGCAGGTGAAGGAAGGGAACCATACCTGGGAGCCAGATTCCTCTGACATGTCTTATCTTGACATTTCCTTGCCTTTAAGGCTATGAGATTTTCAGTTGTGGGATATCGTCTGAAGATGCTAATTTCCTTGTTCCCGGTGATTGACATTCTTATTCCACCATGGTTTCTCATCTTCCTCTGCTGATGTTCCACTCTTCGGTATCGCTGCATGTCTTGGCATTCTGCAGTAGAGATAGTGACATTTCAAGTTAGAGGCTAATAATATCTGATCTTGAACCATTGTACCGGTGGCAACCGCTAACAGTGAACTCCGTCATCTGCCCAGGTGAAGCGGTAAGTGAACGTAAAGCACTTACTATATTGGAGATCAGGAAATGATCACTATTATAGAAGTCATTTGGACATAATTCAGCTGTGACCTTGGTGTCAGTGCCAGAACGTCATAGATAAAGGGGCTGTCCTGAGTGGGCATGGAAACCACGTCTTCTCGACGGTGTTCAGCTACAGACCAGAGACTTGTGATCAGAGATCAATCAGCTCGATCTGCCGTACGAGAATTTGGCTGCCATCATACCCCACTGAAGAGGCTGTGTCCATTAAATCACCATGAAGGAAATGGTAGCGGAGTTCAAGTCGATTCATCCGTGAGAACTCGTTGGGTGGCTTGGATAAATGCATGGTGCTGATTAATGTGCGAGTATGAAGATTCGCACAGCCACAGCCTCTCACAACGGTAGAATCAGTGCATAACGACGTTATGGGGTCTGGGATGCTCGTCACCAAACACTCGAAGATGCTGCTGCATCAACATCCGTCGTACACAATGAGTATCCACGCACACGGGTTTGTCATATTCTTCGAAAAGTTTCTGAAGAGCAACTGTGGTTTGGTGCATAGATATAATGGATTTGAGATCCTCTAGTCTGGGTCATAAACCACGGCGGATTCAGAAGTAAAGCCAATTGGGCGCACTCGAAGTGGAAGGTCCTGTTTCAAGACCCCGAAGAATCATAATCTTCTGGTGACGGGTGTAGGTCCTGTATCACTCAGAGAGTGAAGATCCTCTTTTTGCGAGATGCTGTTTCATCGCAGACGTTTCATTTTGCCTCTACAAGCTTTAGAACTTCAGCTATGGCCTAGTCTGTTGAACTGCAGAGGAAGGTTTTAAATATTTATTTTTCTTGGTGTGGAAGCTTTAGTGTCAGATTGTGGTGTCTTTGTAGGTTGGGTTTCATAATGGTGAGGTTCAGGACATTGGATTTTGAAGCTTTTGGCAGTCTGCCTGATGTTGCCGTAGCGCCAACTTTCCCTGTATGCAGGGTACGGGAAAACTACATGAGCCTCGGGATAAGACAAGTGCAGCGTCTTCACCGTTCCAATTTCCTTTTCCTCAACCCATTTGGGGCAGAACGAAGTATGCAGGGTGGGTTGCCTGACAGTTGAGCGCACTTTTCTGCAGCGTTAGCACTATATTCCTGTTGCTGTACGGCGAGCACGTCAGCTATTTCTAGCGTTCTTGGGTGGCCTGTCGTTAGCAATTAAAACGCTCTAGAGGGTTTGGGACATAGTCGGACGAGGAGAGTCGGAATATGCGGCCTGAACTGTGCAGCGGCGGGGTAGAGTCGAAAAGGTCAAGATGAGGGTGCTGGGTATTTAACTTACCATCTCGTCGTAATCCTCATTTTACTACAAACTTCAACTGATGCAAGATTCTCAAAATCTCTTCCTCCGACACGCTTTTCAAATCCCTTGAGACTAACGCCACAGGAATAAGTTCAAATTTCGCATTGAAGTTGTCACAGAGGCCAGGGTCTAAGGTCTTCATATTCATAATCGTTTTGCTTGATTAGAATTACAAACTTCTATTAAAGGTCACCAGATCGTGGTTTCTTTATTTCCTGAACTGTTCCTGTTCAGCAGCTCCCTTTTGTGTCAAAGAATATTTTTCAAATGTCAGTTTCTCTTATAATGAAAAACGAGGTGTTAATATGTCTGATGTTGACTCCTAAATTCAAATTAGATTCGTGTTGAACCTGCTGATCGTAGAGTTATTATTTTCTCTATTGGAGTTGTTAGTCGCTTTGGGGCAAATCGTTATCCTTTGATTTATTAACCATATTGCCTTGGTAAAAATTTCTTGGTGCAGACTTCCAGTTAGATGGGTTATGGACCCATCTCCCCACCTTTCTAACGCGTGGTGTGCCAGCGGAGATTCGTTTCAGCGGACAATTGACCTCTTGTACGTGCCAGGCAGAGGCACCAGGTCCAAGGCAAGCAAGGAGGATTTCTCTGGAGGTCCACACCATCCAACCATGCCTGTCCAGGGGCTCTCCTCTGGGGGTTTGGGCATAGGATGACATTCTGAAACTGTCACCGACGGCGCACAACTCTCTCTTGCCTTCCTAACAGAGGGCCTTTAATCACGCCCAGCACGGTCCCACTAAGGTACCTCCTTATGAGGTGCTGGGGCCCAATGTGCCAAACTGGGCATGCAGGAAATCGACGTGATGCATATGGCCTTTTAGTGTTTTATTAGAGACACAAATATTTTTATTTTTCATCTTTTATTCATTTTTATTTTTAAGTTATCACTAGTGAAATAAATTGGATTAGTTTAAACTATTTTCCTTGATATCACGGAAATATCAAGCGGAAGAAACCTTTAAACAAAAACACGGAAAAAGGGAGAAGAGGAAGCAAGAATCTTTGGAGCCTCGGGGTTTGTGACCCAGCCTCATCGGTGATGAGCCTGAGGGGCAAGCAGTTATTAAGTACTTATTCATTGTCCACCTTGTATTTTAGATTTCAATTATCTATTGTTTATTATGATGCATTGGTATAATCCATGACGTATGTTTTCACTGTTGCTGCTGGGTTGACTGTTCATTATGGTGTTTGGTGTGGTCAGACAATTACTTTGTCTCTTAACTTATCTTCCATTCAATATCAAACAATAGTGTTTTATTCAGGCCATATCGCTGTCTTCGATATTGTCAGTTGTAAACCCCAATTTTGGATGAAAATGGATTTTGACACCTCTCTTTTCAAATTACTTCCTTCGATATCTGCTGTGTTGTTCTTCATTCCTTTGTTCATTTTAATTATGAACAAGCCTGTGTTCTGTTGATTTTAACTGACCAGTTGCTATTGTTTCTTGAGCATGCTCTTAAAATTAATATCTCAAATTGTTTCCTCTGTTATACTACGAGTTTAATACTACCTGTACTTTTCTGTCACTTGATGAGTTGATGAACCTATTTTGTACCTTTGTTTTGGACGAAGGGATTTGAAAAATAATTGTTTTGTTGGTTGCCCTGTCTCCTTCTGAATTATTGTCCACTGGGAGGGCGTATCTTTTGTCAATTTTAAGATCGCCAATCGGATATAAGACCCCTCTCTCAGTGTTTACTCAACAGATTTGGGAGTACTTGTGTCTGGTATTGTCTTCCCTCCCAGCTACAGTTGGTAAAATAGTCAGTATGATTTTCTCATTGTTCTTTTGCTCTTTTGTATGGGAGGGCTTTCCTATTGTCTTTTATAAATTTGTGTCAGCTCTATTATAAGGTCTAGTAAATTCCTATGGGAATTGGGTTAGTTTCCCTCATCAATAGATTCCATTGTAATGAATAGGTCCTTCTTGTACGTCAGAATTTACATGCCTTCCTCTCTGCTTTTAGAATATGGTTTAACATTACCCACCCACTGCTTGCTATTTGCCAATAGTGCCAATAGCCTGGGCATTTAACGTAGTAGTGGGTCCATTAATCATGTACTTTTGAATGCTCAGTCTTCCTCTATTGACCCATGGTCATTGTTCCTATTACAATAAGGCATGGGGCTGCATTGATGTCCCCTGGGCCATTAATGGGGTGACTAAAGTATAAGATTGCTATGGTCAAGCCCCTGTTGACAGTGGTCACGTAACTTTTGGATTCCCCTTTGGATTTCCAGTTGACCAGTCACTCGACCTTGTCGAACTTAATTGTTTTATTTCAAAATTTAAATAATTTTAAATTTTAAATTGGCTACATCTTAGCTCTAATTGTCTGATCGTTTTGATTTTGTTTTATTTTGTTTTGTTCCTCTATCAGTTGGAACATGTCTCAGTTATCTAATTTAATTTCGGTGGTATTTCTCTGTCTTCTTTTCTGCCCGCTAATTTCTACGTTTGTTAACTTTTAGTTTTGAAAATTAATTATCGCCTCTTTTGTTTTCTACCCTTGATTCCATTTAATTTGAATGGCTAATTGAATAGGTCATGATTCAAAGCCAGGAATATTTACGACTTGCACGTGCCATTACTTGATGTGTTGTTGGTAGTATGAGTCATTTCGTTTCGAGAACGTTTAGCCGACAGATTTGAAAAACAAAAGCATGACATAGTGTCTCCGGATTAAATCAGGTCTTCTTCTGTGTTAATAGAGTTAGAAACAAAATTTCGAATGGTAGTGGAAGTTTGAAAGAAATTGAGTTATTGGTAATTGCCGGAAATAAGCAGATCATTTACCCTTCAGGCAATTTGACATTAATACTAGAATTAGGTAATTTCAAATTATGTGAGGATTTCAAATGGCTTCTGGAGAGGTGGATATTTTATTAGGTGCCCAATATTTTGAACTTTTGAGGCAATTAGGTTTCCGGACTAAATTGTAATACAGTGTTTGGAGCAATACGTAATAA
>BMAW01018920.1:0-51278 GCA_019974015.1 Nephila pilipes
TCTCCTCCGGGTATAGATTTTTCATAAATTTTACACACACACACAAATATATATATATATATATATATATATATATATATATATATATATATATATATATATATATATATATATATATATATACTACTTGATATATATATATATATTCATATTCATTTATTTGGTTTCAGACAGCCGTAGATAAAAGAAATTCTCAGTATCATAAAGTTTTAATTAATTATTATCGAAAAGTATTGTAAAGTATTAATCATCACTAAAAATTAAGATAAAAAGCTTAATTTTTATTACTATTCTTAAAGTTTCTCTATACAGCCACCAAACAGAATTATAGATTTGTCCTAGTGTTTCTTAACTTTTCAAAAGCATGTGTTTCAAAATTCAACCAATTGATTGAATTTTATGCAAGTTACTTCTAATTGCATTTTTCTGAAGCCAAAATGTAACATTAGCAGTTGGATTTTATAACATTGTGTGCATTATGAAGCAAGTATAATAAGCGAAATAAATTTTATCCAGATAGTACCATTTTTTCCTTATCCATAATTACAACTTTACGATATCCCTCATATATATATATATATATAGTCTCACTACAACGATATTCTGTATAATGATATTCTTTATAACGATAATTCTCTCAATTACGATATATATATATATATATATATATATATACTTTTTCAAAGTCCATCTGATGTCTACAAATTAAGCGCTACACAAAGAAAGTCTAATTAAAATGTGATTGGACCGCTGGACGGAGTTCTCAAGTTACATTCTCTGTTGAGAAACGTCATCGAAATTTTACATTGCACTTGCTGATGTAACTATGGTAACGAGAAAGTGCATTTCTTGTAAGGGGAAATATAATTGACATTTTTCCTGGCACTTTCTACATTTCAGTATCATAAGAATTTTAACCTGCGATAAATTCTGTCAATTACGGTAATTCGAATCGGGAAGTATTCTCGTATTATGGTAGAAGACTTTCATTAATTTATTTATGAGTTTTGTGTTTATTTTGAGCTTGGTGAAAATCGATAAAAGTTGCTCCAAGAAAGCAGATATCTATCGAAGCGTTATTCTATGCCATAAAAGATATTGATACTGGTATGAAGCACACTGAGGTTTGCAAAAAATATGGATTTTCATAATCGACTGCTGCAAAATTTGTCTACAAATGGAAGGAAATAGAACATAATTTCAACTCTAATGATATCGTTCCCTTAAGAAAGAGAATAAAGGCAACTTTAAATAATGAAATATTTACTGTCACATTGAAGTGGATTAGAGAAAAACGAGCTTTGAATATACATTTAAATGGACCAATTTTTTGTGAGCAAGCCAGAAAATTTGCATGTATGATGGAGAATCCAGATTTCAAAGCTAGCAATGAATGGCTGACGAGGTTTCGAGACCGACATGGGATATCTGTCCTTGGGTTACATGATGAAGAAATATCAGTGGCGCTGGATGACGTTTGCACGTGAAGTCAGAGAGAAATGAGTAAAACTTTTGAAAAATATTTCGTTGATAATATCTATAACGCAGATGAGACGGGGTTATTTTTCAAGATGTTACTTGAACGAACATTAACTTCCAAAGGAGAAACCTGTAAAGTGAGCAAGAAATTCATAAAAGAGATTAACAGTATTGCCGTGTATAAATATGCCAGGAAAGGATAAATTAAAACCCCTTGTACTTGGAAGATACTTAAAGCCAAAATATTTTTAAAATATTAAGATCATGTCAGTGGATTACACTGCGAATAAGCGAGCTCGGATGACTTAAATATTTATTGAATGATTATTGAAACTAGATAAAGATATGCAGTAAAACATTTCTCTTTTAACTGACTACTGCTTTGCACATAAACCTATTCGAAAATTGTAGAGAGTGAAAGTTTACTTCTTTCCACCAAACACTACTGCAGCTCTGTAAATCCTTTATATGAGCATTATAAAATGTTTCAAAGGGTATTACAAAAAGGGATTAGTGGATAAAAGATTTTTAATATTGATAAATCACATATAGTGCCTGTTACTGTAAAAAATACGTGGGAATGGGTTGCTGGGAGTTGGTGGGAAATGAAGCCATAGTACATATCTAATCCATGGAAAAAGGCTGGTTTTTCATTCAAAAGGACAAAGAGAGTCAAAATGATACTTCTTGCGGATATTCTGAGGAAGAAAATACTAGTCTTCAAAATTCCTTGAACAATTACAAAGATAAAACTGGAAAAAGTTTGAAATATATGTTCATGGTTGTTTAAATGTCGATGATTAAGTACAGATAGTTTTGGAACTAACAGACATTCTTTCTGAAATAGGGAATGATTACGCTTAAGTAGTCGAGTCAGAAGCTAAAAATGACGAAAATGTAAAGGATGATTACACGACAGTAAGGCCAAACTTATCTCTTGGAGAAGCAGTGAACTCAATCGATGATCATAATTTTAATTCTAGCTTACTAATGTACCAGAAGGAGCATCTAAGTTCTTAGATGCATTTCGTTCTTTTTCCATGAGAATGTCTCTGGATAGTGTAAAAAAAAACATAGAAGATTTCTTTTCGTATAATTCATAAAATAAATATTAATTAATAAGTATGTATATCTTTATTTATTTATATTATCTAGTATATTTTACAGAAACCTTTTTAATGTGTAATTTATTTATACATTAAAACTTTATTATTTAAATATGCGACAAACATTTATCGGCTATGGTATCGCCAGAGTCCTGGGCAAGGGCACTTCACTAAACCTTGGGGGGGGGGGGGGGTGTATAAAATGAAAGCATAGTTCCCCCTCAAATGAAGAACAAAATTATTTTCGTTCCAATATTGATTCCCTCTAAAAAGGTAATTCTCTTTAGAACGATATATCATTTTGAACCCAAAATATTGTTATAGATGGATTTCTCTCTCTCTCTCTATATATATACATATACATATATATACATGCATATGTATATATGTATATATATAGAGGTATCTATATATATATACATGTATAAATATGTATTTATATATATATATATATATATATGTTTGTGTGTTTGTATGTATGTATGTATGTAGTTTTTTTATATATATATTCGTGTGTGTGTTGAAGTTTCTACTTCTAGTTCTCACTCATTTTTAAATGAAGTAGTATCTAATTGGTTTAATATATTCATATAGAATAGATGTCAAATAGTACCTCTTTTTTGGACATAGATGGCATTGATAAAGCAATTTACAGCTATTATTGTGTGCAAGAATCTGTTAACTATACAGAAATATTCCCAGGATAGTTTTGATTCCTGCTTTGTAAAATATTCACCATGACTGAGGCCTCAATTTATCATTATCGATCAGAAACCTTGTAACAATTAAAACTGAGATGCATCTTTCTGAATCTGTTTCAGAGAAGACGAAGATGGCTGGAAAAGTGATGCCAATGATATGTTGTGATCCTTTTGTGCATCACACAAAAGGATTTCTTAAAGAAAGGAACAATGTCATTCTACAATGCTACAATGAATTACTATATTTCAGTTTTAACACGGGCACTTTTAAATTGGGCTGGCTTGATATAATGCTAAATTTTTATTCAATTTCTTTGTCCTTGAATTTATTTATGTTTCCAAGAAAATGGAGTCGTAACTCACGCTATACTATCAATGCGTGCCAACTGTTCATACTGTTTAATAATCCAAATGAAGTGTTATGATAAGATTGCATGCTACGTTAAGCAGCTTATTTCTCAGTTACAGTGCCTAACTAAGATTATAGTAACGTTATGTGACGAGAAAAAGTAAGACAATAGAAATAGATAATTAAAACTTTATCCCAAGGCTTTGTTCGCAACAGATCAAAGAACACTTAATTACTAATGTCTTTAACAACAGATATCAATTAATTACATTCACATTTAACAGTGATGAGTAATTCTATGGAATGTACCGTTTGCTTCCAAATTAATCGAATGATCGGTAAGCTATAATCCATCTCTTCCACCTGGAATTAATTCGTAGATCAATAATAATCTGTTAAAAGGAAACAGGGATGGAAAGAGCTTCAATTAAGTTAGATAGCAATTTAATGGAAGACTGAAAGTTATCAATTAAATCCTATTATAGGTTCGGGGACTCAAGAGAATATAATTGAATAAGAAGTCATTATGATTCAATTAGGTTGATGTTTTACAGCACATAGTTTGAACAGTTTATGTGAAATTAATTGATCGTAGAGAAATAGTTGAATAATTATTTCATAGAAACTGTATTATTTTGAAAATAAAATCAGAGATTACATTGATGTTTGCTCCCAAAAGTGCATTATGTCTTTGATTCAGAACATAGTTTAAAATTTAAAAGTAAAAGTTTAGGTGACGGAGATACTAAATTGCTTCAAAATTCACTTATTTTAATTTAGTCGTTAAAAATGGTGGGTGCATTGCTGATTTCGTAGATATATCATTTTTGAGAATTTGATAAATTAAACGTTCTAGAGAGTTGTTTTTTTAGAAATTTAGGTACATTTTGCTAAAACTCTACTTAATCCGCAGTGGTGATATTTTCTACATTATGAAATGAAGTGATTTTCTATACCGTAAGCATAATTTTTCTTCTTATAAACACTCAAACATATTAAGTATTATACAATGTTAGTACGAAATTATGGGAAATATGAATAATAAATTTAAAGTTATTCAAATTTTATTAAATTGAATTTTTACAATTATAATCATGCTCGGTATATAGAATGTTATGCTTGTAAGACATCTAGAAATTTTATAACTTTTGGAAATTTTGTAAGATGTATCTAATTGTAAATGCATGACATACAATTAAAAATACAGATACAGATTACAAGTTGCTCATACATAATTAATTTTTTATAAACTTGATTATCTTTGCATAAGCAAATATTAACATATATAGATGTTTCATTGCTAAAGTATGACTTCCATTGCTTTCAGTTTTAAAATTGGCACAAAATAAACTCAGTTTTCCTTGTCGAAGGCATCTCAATTACCTTAACCCTTCCTACTGTGTATTTATTTCTACTATACACGAGATGATTGTAAAATATCTTTACTGATATATTATTCCCCCTTGAGAGTTACGTTCGAGGCAAAGAAATAAAATTAAGAATGTAGATACACGTATTTTAAGATATGTTTTCAAGGATATCAAACACAATAATCCATCTTCACAGCTACGATTACAGTGACAAAATCTGAACAATTTCAAATGATAACACCTACTTTTTATTACAGAATCGTGTTCCTCACTGGAAGAAACTTAAAGTGAAATTGAAACGGTATTTGTAGCATGAAAAATGACGATGCTAAGAAATAATCAGAACAGACAAAGAAGTTATTACAAAGAATACATTTATTTGTCTCACAATGAGACTAATAATGCACCATTGTATACGCAATGATATATCATCATTGGCACTTTTCGCAAGCGTTGCAAAGGACGATATATCGTCATTCAGTGCTAAATGTGATAAACAGCGAAAACTAAGAATAGATATACCCTTACGCCTTAAAAATTCCATAGCGTAAATCTAGTGGTCATGGTCACGAGATCATGGCTAGTGTTGTATCCGTCGTGTCATTGGTTCGACTCCATGAAAGGCCCGCTGAGTAGAGGGCTTATGTACATTAAATCGATCGAAGCCTAATTTTCTCATGTAGGGGATGGTGCATAACCTTGGAAAAATAAGTGTCAGCTCATTTGTCGTCTTAATCTAGAATGTAAGTTGCGAAGTTTCTCTCCAATAGACCTCATTTTGCTTCCAAGAGCAACATTAATAAAACAATTCATCAATAAGGCATTAGATAAGACTAGATGAAAGAGAAAATATTCTAGAAAACTGTCTGAAAAAAGAAGAATCACGATTTTCATTTCTTCGAGAAAAAAGAATGAATGTGAAATGATAAAAAGCTCCATTTGTATTCTGGAAAATTCTCTTCTGCATCTCTCAGAATTCTACATGATAAAAATTCATTTAAATTTATTGTTTATTTCAATAATATTAAAAAAATTATGAAAATGTTACTTTAACTCATAGCAAAATATTTCATTATATTTCGAATATACTCGTATATATATATTTCAATATTGCTGCTGAATGTATTAACTACGTTCTCCAGAAATTTATAAAAAAAATCAAGGATTTCAATAAGAAAATAATTCCTTTGGGTGTAGAAGGATTTACTTCTTTTTTAAGAAAATGTTTGCGAATTTTCCCTTTATATTTGAAATTGCTACTCGAAACAAATGATCTTTAGTTTTCCGAAGTATTTAAAATTCTGAATTGAGGAATAAACCTATAACTGAGTTTAAATTTCCAGAAAAGCTGGCCTGAACTGAATAATAGAAACAAGCAAACGATCCTTCAATGGCGCAACTATTATTCTCCCCAAGCTGCTACCCTATTGAATGGAAACACACACCAATTACATATCTAATTAGGTCCGTTTAAAAGGAAGGAGCACTTCTCATTAGCATCTACAAACGCTCGCGACCTAATGGCCGTCAGCTGCAGGTCTTTGAGATCCAAATGTAAAAGAGAACGGTTCATTAACATTCTCTTGGTGACGTACAGCATTTAGTTCTTGGCTATGGAATAACAGATCGACATTGCCATTACTGAAACATAATGAGTTTCTCTTATAGAGAATTATTGAGACCGTTTTAATTATACTTCATTTCAAATTTCTGAAAACTTGGGGAAAAAAGGAGAAAATCAAATGCATGGAAAAGTCAGAAGAAATATGTACCTTACAAATTCAAAATTCTTTTTCAATCCTAAAATTATTTTTAGATAGTAATTTTAATTTTATTAAAATTTATTATTATATTAAAAATTACTAATTAAAATTTATATAGTAATAATAATATACATGAAATAAAAAAAAATGTGCGCACAGAATTTTAAAAAATTTTTCAGTCTTAAAATTCAGCTTGAACATGAGCTTTAGTCCAACCTTTCCTATAATGGATGTTTTTCCTCCTTCTGGGTTGAATTGGAGAAAGCCAGTGCATTGTAGGGGAAATTTTCCGAGGCATAAATGTTTTGTTACCAAGAATTATATTGCCAATGTATAACATGTAGAAGTGGTCGTAAGATAGGGCTAAATTTCGACGATTTTAATACATTCATGTTCAACAGGTCTCTGATGAAGTCAGGCAAAATAAATATTGTTAAATATTTTCAGAAAGATAAGTAGATTTATTGATTATTCAGGTTTCACTTAAAGGCAATAAGAGGTCTATTAACGACGGACTTCATCATTTTAAATTAAAGTCAAGGGACATGAACGGACCTTGAGCTTACACTTCTATCTCAAGACTTTTACACCATCCCGACGAGAGATCTTTGAACTTCAACATATTAAAAGTTCATTAGATCCACTATACTGCTCACCTTTAGAGGAATCAAGATTTGAAACCACAATTCGACGAAAACAATTCCGATTATGTATTCGCGATCAGAATGACCCCATATCTACCGTGGATGCATGGAAGATGAATTTACTCATCACGATTGGGACTAAGTTTCTAACTAAAGAAGAAAGTTTTTCTGAAAGCGAAGCCTTTGAGGAAAACTTCATTATTTTTTCTGTTTTTCCAGCGTTAAGCAATTCTGACAATTGGAGAAAGCCAGTGCATTGTAGTTATTGATTGCTCGGGAGTTATTGATTGCCAGTGCATAATCAATAACTCCCGAGACTAACATTGAAAACAACATTTTTTTTGCAAAATGTTTTTTTATTCATCAACATAACACCTTTTGTTAATCACCTTTTAGGGTGATACAATCGTTCCAATGCTTTTCAAAATCTTTTTTTTTTCTTTTTTTTTTCGCAAGAAATCTTTTTTGTTGCGAGTAAATAGCGATAAACAGCTTTCTGAATCATCGACTCGTTGCTGTTTTTGTTCTATCGAAAGCAATCGCGGCACCCACTTGGAAAAAACCTTTTTCATGCTCAATTTTTCATGAAGCATAGTAAATACACTTCCATATGATATCTGTGTCATCTCAGCAATCTCACGGAGCTTCACTTTACGATCTTTCATTATAATTTTTGTCACTTCACTCACATTTTCCGGTGTAACGCTTCCACAGGTCTACCCGAGCGTTCCGCGTCATTTGTGTCGGTACGACCACGTTTAAACTCGGCAAACCACCGACAAATCGTTGCTTTTGATGGACAAGAGTCCGGGTAACATTTTTCAATCCATTGTTTCGCTTGCTCGGTGTTTTTACCCATTAAAAAACAATGTTTTATCAGAACACGAAACTCGGTTTTTTCCATTTTTTAAACAAACTACAAAACGACTTTACTCCTACCTCGATAACTCAGCTGTTTCTGGTCCGATCGACTTAAAATTTTGACACGTTTCAAGCAAAGGTTCGTACTCTAGAAAGACCTGGTTAATGGTTTACTACGAGCGCCATCTCTGGGTTAGTCTCGGGAGTTATTGATTGATGTGTTAAGTGTTATTTATTGTTATTATTTCTTGTACAGTATATTTTGAATGAGAATTAAATCGATGAATATTGAAAAGTTCAAACGAAAAATGGTGATTTCTATGTTTTGTTATATTTATTTACTTTGTTTTGAGTCAGTGAGTGAAAATTGAGGTTCATTGCGCAAGAGTCAAATCTGGCTATGCTGGGCCAAACATAACTGATAAGGATCAAAAATAGAAAATATCGTATCGGTATCTCAGGGACGCATCATATACGTTTACGGAACACAATAAACCTCATGAGAAAGAAAAGGGTCATTACGATACCTCGGTAATAGTACCTAAGAAGGTAAGCTTCTGAGGGGTTGCCTAGTTTGTATTACGTCCCTTAAGAACTGCACGAGGGGTAGCGGTGACAATAAGAGTTTCCTGAAGTTATAGCAGGGATGCGGCAGTGTATAATTTCTATACATTTCTATAAGAGTGTCTAAGAAAAGATTTTCTATAACCCTAAAATACACATTGTAAGTCTTAGGATATGGGCAGAGCAGCTCATGAACAGTTCAAGTGGCAGATGTCTAGGCGCAAAAAGAACTGACCGCGACAAGTGTTAGGAGAGCAATCTTCAACGATTTTTCGACGAGAAAATAGAGAATTAGTTTTCGTGTTTAAATGGTATTGAATTCTTTCTTTATGCTCATTATTTATCTTATCTTTTCAAATTGGTGGTGTGTGGTTGTTCATTTCCCATGGATTTCTGGAAGTATGTTGTGAAAATAATTTCGACGAGCGGCTTGACTTACAAGAGAGTGCGCACCGCAAAACATCTCTGTGGATTCATGTTTTGTTTTTTAGTTTTAATCTAGATTATAATTTATTACATGTATAGTGTGCTTCGTGATAATGTTAAATTAACCCCGATAAGTGCAACGCTATCAGCATTGGAAGAGGGCCAGATTTAATCCAAATAAGTGGAGAGACATGTTAAATAGGAAAGAAAAATATTTTTGTGGTGAATAAAATATTTACAATGGTATATTTACAAATTACTAATTCTTTCCTGCATTCTCGAATGCAGTATCCATCGAAAGCTCCTGGAATACTTCCTCATTTATACATCATAAAAAGTAAAAAAGTTAAAAAGAAAAAAATTTCTGCAAATTCTTATCTTTTACTTTTGCTACTCAGGACGATTATCTCTCATTCATTGGTCTTATGGCTCACTTTTAAAGTTAAACGCGAAAATATACTCAAAATAACCCTTAAACAACTTTTGTTGTAAGATTGGCACTATTTTAATTGATAATTAACTTTGAGACTCCAAGAATCTGTAAATTAACGCGAGTAAAACCACGAGTGAGGCACACATAATTTTCTCCTAAGGAGTTCTGATCGGTAATTGGAAAGCAAGAATTGGAACTATACCATTAGTTAGAATATGTTAAATACTCGAACGAATATAGTGATGGGATTATTGCAAGGTGTCAGTTATTATTCCATGTTCGAGACGGCAATTATTATAGATCTATGAGTAGGTTATTATAACCTTATACTCTTGCTTTTCTAGTGACGAGACGGTCACCGAATCCACTGTAATTTGAGAGGGTTCTCAATTCCTACAGTTATAATTAGAATCTTTTTTTCCAAAGGAACCCTGTTCAGAGTTCCCATTTGAGAAAACCCGTTCTATGTTCACTAATCCCTCGAAATTTCAAAATCATTTTCATTTGAAGTATTAAAACAATAATTACAATGGACAACACTTATCGCCTCATTGCTACTCATCAATTAAGTTTCGGTGACAATTAGTGCCCTCGTGCGATTACTATAAAGAGGCTTGGCATAGTGCCACTTACCACATTTTTACTTACTTTCTTAACTACCAGTTTTGCAAAAAAAAAAAAAAAAAAAAAAACTTTCTGGATGCTGATTTTTTTCTGGATGGTCCTTGTCATCTCCCATTACTCTCTCAGAAATAATGTATTTATTGTTTTCTAATTATAGTTATGATTTTAAATAAAAAAAATATTTGTTTCTTATATTCCCGGTTTGCAGCTTTCTTTATTCTGGGTAGTTTTTGTATAAATAAAAAGCTATATGTAGAGTAATTCAGAAAAGACGGAGTAAACTTTATCAGATGATAATACACACTAATACCAACTATTTGTAATAAAGAATGCATGGTCTAAAAGGAAAGGTGCCGGTGCCTGTCGAAATGGCAACTAGATCAATGTTAAATAGGCATTCATGTTGCGATTTATTGAGAGAAAAAATACACCATTCATGAGAATGTAATCGAGAGAGCTGTAGGCATATTTGCGTCACAGGGAGTAAAAGGTGCCAACTCGTCATCTCCCATTACTCTTACGCTTTGTCTAGTAATTTCAGTGAGCAACCATTCTTACAGTAGTAAAGTACTGGATATTGACACACATTAAGAATACTGAAAAAGAATGTATGCATTTCATTAACTGAGCTGTAAATGTAAGTACCACAGAGACAGCACAAATGTACGGAGATCGTTTTCCTAAAGTCAGTTTTCAAATACGAAAACATTTGCCCACTTGCACGGGTAGTTGTGCGAAATGGGATATTTTCTTGCTTCAAAAACTGTTGCAAGCCGTACAAGGACAGCGAGAGCAGCAGGTGTGGAAGAAGCAATTTTGCATACCGTAGCTGATCAGCTAACTACAAACACTCCAGCTGTGGGTCTAAGCCATGATGTGCCATAATATGCAATATATGTCAAGGAGGGGCAGAATGGTAAATGGTTGCACCCGTACAATTTTCAACGAGTTCAAATTTTGACAGAAAACTGTTATTCTCAGGCATTTAATACCCCCTATAAACATGTCTAGGCATCAGTAAATTCCAAAATCACATGTCCACATGCGAATCAGTGACTATTTTCCATCAGTGTTCACATAAATCATCGTCGACCACCTAGTAACCCTATCTTCAGTCTGAATGCCTTGACGATGGCAAATACCAGACGTTTCTGCAAAAGATGTTGCCATACATGTTGAATGATGTTCCTACTGATTTCCAGCGACGTATATGGTTCCAACACGATGATGCTCCAGCCCATTTTGGAATGGAACTGATATACTATCTGGAAGTCAATTTTTGAAAACAGACGGATGTGCAAAGATGGTCCAATAGCTTGGTCATCAAATCATCCATTCTATTGTGTTTTTGATTTGCGCCTTGTAGCACTTTTGTATCTCATTTTAGTCCACGCATTCTTCGAAGAAAATAATTTATTTTATGTGTGTATTGACCACTTCTCATTTTCCCATATTTTTGAATCACTTTGTATATACATACATACTCTCACCAAGTTACATATGACAAGTATCACTTACTTTCTGAATGATTATACACAAAAGGAATGCTTCAACAAAACGCTACGATTTTAAATTGCATTTTTAGGAAAACGCTTTTTTTTTCTAAATTACTTTAACTAGTATAATATCGGACCAAAAAGGTTTACCAGGAATTTAAATAAAAGTAGTAACAAATTACACTTAATACAGTTAATACAGCTAATTTATTTATGATATATATTGGGGGGAACCAGAAAATGATGTTCTTTCTGCGGATGTCGATATTCGATAGTCATTTATCAGCTCATTGTGTACTTCAAAGTCGTCGTCTTAAAGACATTTTAAGATTAGAATGACTTGTTTACTTCTAAATAAATCTTAATTTTTTTCTTGCGATTTTTAGTGAAATGACCAGAGAAATACCATAAGAGGTACATATCCAACATTATATATTTTTTGAGTTTCAAAAATGTAACAATGCAATGGTTGCTACCAAAAATTTTTGCGACATTTATCCATACGCATTATATATTCATAAATACCAAAGGAGGTTTTCTATGTTCAAATCCGGTAATTTGGATTTTTCTGACTGTTACCTATCAGGAAGACCATCAACTTCAGACAATGACATGTTAAGGGCGGAATTAGAAGCAAATCCGTGTCAGACAATCGAGGAACAGTCAAATACTCTTTACTAACCTTGGTTGACATTTAAAAGAATATTTGCAGTCCAAGAACATTTGCAATAGATTGGTTAAGTAAGCTAAGATGGTGTTTGGGTATCGCATAATCTGTACGAAGAAAAGAGAGCTAACCGTTCCCCTACATGCAACCTATTACTTCAGCGGCACAATACAGTAGTTTTTTGATCGCTTGATCATTGGAGATGAAAAATAGGTTCTCCATGATAATTCAAAATGCAAAAGGCAGTAGCTCTCTCTAAGCAAACCGCTAAGAAGCATAGCTAAAACACTTTTCTGTGTTTGGTGGAATATTCGCGGTATCATTCATTTTGAAGTGAAAAACTTGGACAAACTGTGAATGCAGATCGTTATTGTGAACAATTGGATTAAGTAAATCAATCTTTAATTGAAAAGTGCCCAGAGATTGCCAACAGAAAAGGTGTTATTCTGCAACATGATAATGCTAGACAATTCTGAGCAAGGTGAACCCTGGAAAAAAAATGAATTGGGATGGGAGGTTATTGTCTCCCGCACCACATTCGCCCGATATTGCGACATTGAACTTCCTTTTATTCCGATCACTACAACATTTTCCAAGTGGTAAGAAATTTGAAAATTCGGACGATGTCCAAAATACCATCTCCAGATATTTTGCTTGAAAACCAATTCATTTATTAAAATTTGCACACTAGATGACAAAATGTTGGTGATAATGATGGCGATTATGTCATTGATTAAAAATAAAATCTTGGTATAAATTTATCTGTTTCAATTTAATGTGGAAAAACGACATTACTTTCCGGTCCCCCAATACAACAGGCACTTTTCAAACATATAATTGAAGGTTGATTGTGATGAAATTAAGGCACTGAATCCTATCGGGATAAAATGTACCAAACTTCAAGGTGAAAATATTACCCTCTTATCAGATAAATTACTTTAAAAGTCAAACTTAGAATAAAGAAAACAGATTAAAAGGATGGATTAATAAAATAAAATATTTGAAGTAAAACTAGTGTCATGTCAAAAAATCAAATGTTTGTAAATGGAGATTTTCCTTAACCAAGTCAATGAAAATTAATATGTATGATTTAAATTTTCTATAGCAAGCAGAGTTGAAAGCCCAGCATTCGATTAAGATGTGTCTCACAGTCATAGGATGAACACAATAGTTACACAGAGAGAGACTATCTCCAGAAATGTTCAAGTTAAGTCTCGTGAGACCACTTCGTAGGTATGTTAAAGTAGCTACCTGTCTTTAACATGAAAATAAATTCCGATGACAAATGGTAAGTTTAACTGATTGAGTTTATTGTAAATTTTAAATTCTATTGATTTTGTCATTGGTCATGAATAATCGATTAAATACATTTTTAGATAACGCATAATGAACTGTTATGAGAAATCGTACTAGATATACAAATTTAACAGCAATATTTAAATTTCGTTGCCCTTGATTCCCTCGTGGTAGAGTATTCAACAATTCAACACCGATTTTAGACTACAAATTTTAAATTTTGTTAATGTTTCAATACTGAATGGATGGGATGAAATATTTGGGATTTTTAAAGATTTCAATATATTCATGAAATATAAGAAAATAATAAAACTTTCCTTTAATCGAATTTTGGCACCTACTAACACCATAATAAGGGAGAAAATTTAAGAATCAGATACAGAACATAAAAGTGTAAGTTCAAACGAGTAAAAGTAAAAAAAAAATATTTTTTTGTAGCACCAATAATAATCCAATAAAATCTTGTGTTAAAACCGTATTAAATTACTTTCGATTCTTATAGTTGTTGTGTATATGAAAACAAAAATGGGAGATTGTGTGAGTATCTTAAGTATAATAATTTTATATAATTATACAGTGAATGACATTAAGTGTTTCAAAAGATGTAAATGAATTTTATGTCCATACTTTCACCGATATTTTTATGCGAAAATGTTGAGCTGTAGTCTTATAATAAATAATTTAAAATTGTTTATATAGAATATCACCTGCTGAAAGCAGAAAATAAAGTAATTTTCATTACATCAAGGTCACTGAACATTTAATTAAGCATATTTTATTTGTATTATTTTATTTTTATGTGACATTGGGGCGAAATACTATTCCTATTCGCCTCTTGTACCATAGCTAAACTCAATGTACTAACACTAAAAGTCAATAAGTCATTCAAAGAGACTTTAGACAGATCATACACAGTGTATTTATTGGACAACTTACTACTAAGACACCAAATGTATACTGACTCTCCTGAAAATATCGCATTAAGTATATTAACTTGTTTCAATAATATTAAACTAACAGAGTCTTACCAACATAGCTGAGTTGAGACTGTCTCGACTTCTATGCTTCACTATGCCGCCGATAATTCGCAGCAATTCTCGACCCCGTTTTCGACTAAGAACAACAGTTAAACGCTAAAGTCACTCCACCTCTATCGTGTGTCTCAAGCATAGCTTATATATATTTCCTATCTCCCTCGTTTCACTTTATTTCTACCTGCTTGTAATTTAGATATTCACGTTTCATTTTTGGTTGGGCAAAGGTTGTTTACAAAATGCAATCAGTCTTAATTAAAAGTCCCCAAGGTTAGTGAACAGAAAACTGCGAACAACCCAACGTCACAACATAATATACATTATCATCTCTAAGGACTTGGATACCTTCTATATTTACAAGTGGCCACGGAAGCCGTGGGGTCGTAGTTGCTATCCGTCTTTTCGTGAACTCACAGATTTGAATCCTGTTTGCACGAAATGCTCGCCATTCAGCAGGACTGATTCCCATCAAATTTGTCTAGGCTCCAAGGTCTCCTGTTGGCGTGGTAAAGAAGTTTCGAGAAGGAGGTGCCTCAATTTCAGTCATTCTTGTCACATAATCGATGTTCAGAATTACGAGGTCGTTCTCCAACAGCCAGTGTTGCTTTTAAAAAAATAACCAATAAATCTATATTTACTGAACATGTACGTCATACCTTAAGTTTTGAAAAGTAATTTCTATAATTCGTTAATTTTTTTTTTCTTCTTTTACTATATACAAACTTCGAGCAGCGACACATCGACTAAAATCTAATTAATTTTTGAAGAATGATAAAAATAACGTGCAATAGAATTTTAATAATATTTTTTTTCTTATTTTAATGAAAGGAAAATAAGTTAGAGAACGCTAGAAAAACATTTTTAGTTCAAAACTACAATATTGAGGGACGAAAATAATTTTTCCATGAATGAAAAACTAAAGATAAAGTATTTGAACAAATGGACTTGAAGTAAAATAAATTGAATCGAATATAAAGAAATCGATAAGAAATCAAATGAGAAAACAGAAATTGTATTTGTATATATATATATCGACCTGTATCTCAATTTTCCGGATTCAAGATAACATAAATGTATTAAATATGACTGCAGAAACATATCATTCGGTTGTTTTAGTATTTTTATCAACATTTCATAGTTTGTTACTATGGGTTCTATAGAATTTTAGATGCTTATTGTTAGGTCTTGAATTTGTTGTTATCAGAGACAACAATTTCTAATTTGGAAGCGTTAATACAGTGAGAATATTAGCTACGAGATTGCATAAATGAGCTTTAAGAGTAGCAGTACGTGATAATAAAAAATACTGTTTGTTTGCATTTGTTTTCCACATCTTAACATTTAATATTAACATTCAATGTTATAGTCTTCATCACATCGATGTTGAAATTTAATCCTTAACTTTCGAAAGGATTTGTTTCAGAGATTGCTTTAGGCAGTATTTTTGAAGCAATATATATATATATATATATATATATATATATAAATATATATATATATATAATATATATATCAGTAATTAAATTCCATACGTTTGCTACCCGGTTATGGAATTTTTTTGAGAAAACAAAACGAGTATTTTTTTCCAAAATTTTAGGAAACATAAATATGAAAACAAAATTATATATATGTGAAATTAATTTAGCACTCTATAATAACTATTTAATTCAATCCTGTTTCATAGTTTTTTTTAAATACCAACTATTATGTGTAAAAATTGCGTATTTATAAGTGAAGATTTTTTTTTTTTTGAAAATGTTTATATTAGTTTCTCGCAAAAGAGCTTTGGCTTACAAGAATAGCAATGAGTGATGCAAGTAAAAAGTATTGTTTCTTTGCATATATTTTCTGCATTATAACATTCAATACATAGGTGTGGAACTAAAAAATGCATAGGATTTCTTTACTTTTTCTCATAGATTTTAACTCATCAAAACTGGGGAAAATACTTAAAAAATTCAATCACGTTAAGAGTTTTTTTTCCCTTTCGCGAAGAAAATAATTTATATTGCTTCATCCAAATTGAAACTTGGGGATGAAGACAAAGCATCGGTTCCTCTTAAAGTGTGCAGAAAGATACGGGAGGGGGGGGGAGTTCTTTGTTTGAGGCTTAAGGGCAAGAATCTCCCTTCTTTCTGTACATGTGTAACTGTAGAGCAGAGAAACCGAAGTTGGAAAGCAAAAGTGAGTTCGGAGAAACATCAAAGAGGAGGAAAGGTGTCACTAGATAAAGAAGTGAATAAAAAATTGGTAATATATATCACAAATTCTTTTGATTAATTATAAGAATTAATATGCTGAGTTCGTTGTAACTGGACACTAATTTTTGTAATTACTGTACATACTTGTATTTTGCAAAAACACTGCACATAATGGAGAGAAACAGAGGTCATTTTTTTATTCAGCGCACTTTAAAACATAACCGAGTAAAAATATCCTATGCGGTAGGAAAAAAAAAGTTTTTTTTTGTTTCCGACCTGTATTATTAATCGTTGTTGCTTTTGTTGCTTGAGGTTTCCTGACATCGACTTTGAAATTTTATCTTTTAAGTTTCGAAAGGCTTCTCTGAAGAAATCTATGTTAATACTTCAGAAATCAGAGGGCTCCTCTACAGAGATATCTCTGTTATGTCTTGTTTTTATACAAGTAATCGAATCATTTTTATAGTGTAAAATTTCGACGTAATTAAGATTACGCCAAAGAACCAGTTCCAAAATAAGATGCCAATGATCGTTGCAAACTATCACCCAACGACCTCTATGGAGATTTTAAGCAATGAATGCATATATAATCTATACAAACAAGTTAGTAAAGACAAACATGAGATACAATTAAACAATTTCAAATTTGTAGGGATTGGTTATCCAATCGAGAGGAGATTTTGGAATGAACAAGCAATCACAGAGACAATGCTTCAAAAAGAAATGTGACTTGACGGAATACAAAACACATTTAATACAATAAAAAAGGCTATCAAATGTGTTCCAGCAGTAAAAATGGTTTGAAACATTGATTTACCTGGAGTGACTGAGATATCCTGGAAACTCTTCGCTGTGCCCAGAGACTATTTTGGAAAATGTCATTCTATGAATGATTAAAAAAATATTCAATATTAAAGGATTACGAGTACAACTTCTTGCTTCGTGTATCTTACACGTTTCTTTTTGTTTATGCACGCAATATTATGATATTAGGCTATAGTGTGATTTTCCTTTGAAATAACTCTTTTGGTTTCTTTTGGATTGTATTTGAGTTCAAAATTCCTTCCAATAAAATGAAACGTGACTTGTGTTAATTTAGTACTTAATGAGATAATTTAGGCGCATTCAGGCAAGTATTCGTCACAAATAGTAAAGTAAGGAGTTAATTTTTATAATCTATAACTTGAATAAAATACTTTATTCATTATTACTGTGTGAATTCTGTTCGTAGGTCTACTGTTTCGAGACTACATAAATAAAATTTAGTTACAGGGGCAGAAAGAATTATTTGGAGAGCCATCACGCTTTTATGATTTAACTGGTCCCTCTCCTTCAATTTGTCGGTATAGAATATTATAGTAATCAATGTTGAATGTTAAAGGTTAAAGAATAAATGGTTTAATACGAGTATTTTTGTGCAAAGATGCGAAGAAAAAAATATTTATTTTTTATTTACTTCTGTATTTTTCACCTGTGACTTCAGCTAGTATCTTTATTAAATTTCAGCTCTTACATTTAATATGTCGCACAACCCATTACAAAATAAAAGACAAATCTGATGAAATATTATTCAGTAATCACTAGGAGATGAACAGCAGTAATCGTAGAGGTTCATCATCTATTAATGAGAATATAATCACGAAGATGCTTTCTGTCTATAAATACGAATTTTCAATAATTGATTTTCAAACAGAACCTGAGAATTTTAATTAGGAAACTCTCCTCTTTTGCAACGTTCACCGGTGAATATCAAAAACTGTAATTAAAACTGAGGAATTTGTCTCTTATGTGGGGGGAAGAGAAAATTGAATTACTCAGGACTGATTAAAGTGTCTCCGAGCATGAAATCTCGTGATTGAAATTTCTCTGAGTAGTGCGCGTTTAAAGTAAAAAAAAAATTAAAGTATGAAAAATAGTTTTAAAATAAGGTCGTTAATTTTTGGAAGGAATGCATCAAGTCATAAATATGCAACAATGAAAAAATTTCATTTTATCTTCAAAAGAAATCGATCGGATTGAAATATTTTTATAAAAATGGAGGGGAAAAATCAGTATCTCCTCTTTATGAGTTTCCTTGAAAATTTTATAACGGTTTTTTTTTCTTCCTCTAAATACGTAAATAGAAATTATTTTATGAAGGAAAAATTGAAAAGAACAGATTCAAAAATAAGAGGACTTTAGATGCCAGTCTAATTTCCTGTTTAAGCATTTGGCTCATCATTTTTGTTTTTATAATTAAAAGAATTCTTAATATGAAAAATATATTACAATTTTTTTTCATTACATTACAAAAATAATTCTGTAATTATATTAATAATATAAAAATAATTAATTTCTCAAAAGACGAAAAATATATTTTAGCTTCTAAATTGCCAAATAAATGGGAAGTGATTTATTTTTTTAAAAGTGGAAGAAGAAAAAAACAGTATCACCATTAAGACTTTCTTTCAAGAGATTATAACATTATTATTTTCTCTCTATCAATAAATAAATCAAAAATATTTTAGAAAACTGATACTTCAAGTAAAAGGAGTAAAATAATGAGGTCCATCGAAGAAAGTCCATTTCAATGTCCCGTGTTATGAATGTTTAAGAGATTTGAATCCCTTCAAAAAATGTTTTTAAACATTTATCGGAGTATATTTGTTTTTATACTTAAAAAATTAAACATTTCTTAATGAGCAGCTAGACAAACCACCTACTAGCAAAATTAAATTTCGCTCCTTTGAACTAATCACGAAAGCCACCGATCATTTTTGTAAAAACAGTTCATATGTTCTGGACTCCTTTACTCAAATATATTTACTCTATATTGAAATGTCTTCATTTTATAAAGAAACATAATAACGCAATAATAACTTGCCCAAATATTTTATTACTTAATTAAATATTGAAAAAGCAAAATAAAAAGGAATTAATAATATGGAAATTTTTTAATAATCTTTATAATTCCTATATCTCCTCCTAATGATACCTTATTCATTTTACTTTTTCTTATATGGAAAATTTAATTTATATATATTACGGCTCTTTCTTTCACGAGGAGAGGTTCTCGAATCAAACAGACATGTGAAGTAGCCCCAAGGTTAGAAGAGTAAGAACGCGCTTAAAACTTTCAACCTTTTCCATGATCTAAAGCAAATAATCATGAAAGCTGAATTTACATAATGGAATATGAAACAGTAAAGGAGTAAGGAACGAGAATGAAATAAAGATGTTTATATTTGATTATGATATAGAGTTCGTAATCGGCATTGTTTTCATCAAGGTGCCGGCTTAAGTCCTGGTGACGATTAAAGATTCATCATGTAAAAGAGTTGATGCACGTTTAATCTGTCAAGGTTCATTGTACTCATTTCAAAATGACAGGGAAAATTGAAGTGAAATGTTCCACTGCTCAGATGCCTTTTTCGTCCCTTGACCGAAGTTACAAAACAGCCATCGTATAGCTACAAAGTGCAATGTTAATAAATAATCAATCAATTAGATTTAATCGCATGTTGGAAAAAAATAATAGTTTAATGCCAGTAATTTTCTGAAAAAATAATTATTTCACTTTGATTTATTGATTGTTGATTAATTCAAATTTAGAATCAAAGCGAGGACAGTTGGTGGCAGTACTCGTTGACGATAGCTTTCCAAACTTCCACACCACGCGAATATTAAGACTTTGAGCCTCAAAAAATTTTAAGCACTTTAGCCACGGGGCATGAGGATGCTAGATGAAATCAGGACTCGAGCACACACCTTGACATAAAAAAGACAGCCCGGGAGCTCTCTACTATGACCCTTCAACAGACTGACTTTTCGCTTGAATAATTAATTGGCACAATTTTCTGTCCTGAGCTTCATTGAGCGAAACACTTGGAGAATTTTCAATTTTTTTTAATTAAAAGAATTTAAAAGCGCAATTCTGGATAAAATATGCGATAAAAAGTTATTTGTTGCAAAATAAAATGCATGCATTAAAACCAATCACATACACATGCCAATCGCGTGTTTGAGGATTTTTCTCACTCATGTAATTTTAATATGTATGATTTAAGCTGTTTAAAGTGATCAGAGTTAAAAGTAGAACATTTGGTCAATAAGAGTTTAACTGTCAGTAGACAAACGTAGTGATTACACGTAGGGGAATTTTCTTCCAGAATGAGGTGTTTATGTGTATGGGATGTGTGACCGATTCACAGATGTGTTAAAATGATGTCCTGTCTTCTACATGAACATTAATTTCAATGAGAACTGATGAATTTTACGTGATGCTGTTTATTATGTATATCTAACCATTCATGTATATCTTACCATTCATGGTCATGGATAGCTAATTTAATGCATTTTAAAAATATCGAAGGACATTTATCTTGGAATAAAAATTATTAACAAATACTAATAAAAATTTCGATATTTTTTCATTTGATAGAAAGTAATTAAAATTTCGAATATATACAAAAGTAAATGAAAGTTATTTTTTTCAATCGTTATGTGTTTGTATCTGTGATTATTATACTCATTAATATTGATATTAAAAATATTTTTAAGATTCTTTGAATTGACAGAGAAATAGCAAATGTACTAGGTTAAAAATTTCGGTTAAATTTCTCTAAAGCGAAGTATCTAAATTAACATCTAAATAGAAATAGAAAGTTTAATACTATTGTATTGGAACATAAATAATACATTACAAAATAAATGAAAAATATTCTATTATTAGAGCATTTCTTGTGATATGGAAATAAAGAGTAATAACAAATGCGAACCAGTTAAAACTGATAATGTAAAATATATACAAAAGTTGTTTTTGACTACGGTTGGCATCGCTACAAGTTGGTGTTACCATTATATCCTGCTATCTGTTAAACGACTCCCAAATAATTTTGACAATGATTTATTGGTAAGGCAGCAAAAATGGTTGCCAAATCAAATTTTGTCTTAATTCGGGTCGTGCGATCACCGTTGATGAGATTTGGATTCATAATTATATATCTGAAACCAAGCAACAAACAAAACATTGAGAACGGCATACAGGTTATGTACTCCAAAGAAGGTGAAAAAGGCCGGAAGAATGATGACGACTATTTTTTGGGGATGGAATGGGTGTTCTACTCACGGACGTTTTAGAAAAAGAGAAATCTGACCCCAGCATTATCCTACAGTGAGTTGCCACATACACATTTCCTATTCCTTTCACTGGTACTTTTTATTCGAATAATCTTAATATTTATTTACAGGCACTTTATTCGAATAATTTTAAAATGCGACTTCACATTTTAAGATTATTCTAATTGACTTAAAATTAGGAAAAATATTAAATTACATCTAATAGTTTCTATAAAAGGAGATATTTGAGTTAAGGTTGAATTAAAGTATAAGTGTTCTATTATTACATTTGAATATAATATTTTGCAAAATAAATGATAAACTCCGATTATCAAAACATTTCAAGTGATTTTGAAATGAGAAGAATAGCGGATGTGAATCGTTATTATTAATATCGTTATATATCTATCCATTGGATTACTTAAGAAAGAATTCTTATTTTAAAAAAAAATATCCTCTTATATAATACGACAATTCCACTTAGGTAAATTCTCCCTTCTGAGAATTTCGCACATTCTTATTCTTAGTGAAACTAATACTCATCTCGCTTTCACCTTTATCCTGATCAATCCATTCATATATAGTTACTAAGAACCCGTTCTTGTATAACACAATTGAAATAAACTCTTTTCGAATTAAAATAAAACAAGACGCATTCACTGGTTTTTTTCAATAAACCTAATTAAAAAAGCTATGCGTTGTAATTTTATTTCTGAAAGCTCGTGGAATTATTTACGTGCCAAAAATTCATTTAACCTTAATTACTTTGAGAAACAAGGTGGCAGGGTGGTTATTAAGGGCGTGACGAAATAGCATAACTTAGAGTATTAGACATAATTACTCAATAAAGATCATCCCAAAATGTTTAACCAGTTTAATTATGTGTTTGGATCATATATATCAAACATCATACATCAAAATAATTTAAATAAATGTAGAGTGGTTATATTACGCAGCTCGACTAAATATTATAATGATGATAAATATTTTCAGTATTTAACGGTAGACTTCTAGCAATTGGATCCAATTCATCTAGCCATTTATTTACGAGATCCTATTTACATAGTTTGCTCTAACTACCTTCTCAACATTTGGTCTATTCTCTATAGCATTCCCATGTTTTCCTCTATGTCTTATCAATATTCTCTTTTACATCCTATATATTATACACAACACTTCCTTTTATTTAGCAAAGCTTATAGACATATATTAAGGTTCTTTTACAAAACGAGGTTCTCATATCAAACATCTTAATAAAACAGATCTATAGGTTAGTAAAAGAGAAATGTGCGGAAGAATTCCTTATACGGTGATACAGTACACGATGAACGAATTTTTAATTAGACATTTATAAGATAAAGTTTACATTCACCCTAATTAAACACACATTAAGTATGCATTTCCAAAAAAGAACTTCAATTTCAAATAATTATTTAAAATATTTAATCTTCAAAAAAATTTCTTCAATATCTTAAGATTTCTAAACTTGTACAACTTTTAAGAATTTTAAGCCTTTTTTTCTCTATATGATTGTATTAGTGTTGATTATAGTTTTAAAAACTGTTTTTATTTCAGGCGCTACAAAAGACATTTAAAAAACCCTTATGTAATTTTGTTAATTTTCCAATAATAATAATAATAACTATTTTTCTAAATAATTATTCTAAGCAGAGAATTATGAAACGACTCATGCAAAATAACGAGAAAAAATTTCAAAACTTCTCGCTGATTAAGAAAAAAGTCTCAAGCATTTTAAATACATGATCATCATGATAAATAAAAATTTGCTAAAAGCAACTTTACATTTTTAAAGTTAATGAAATGACTGTCGGTTGAAAAAAAATAATTATCTCGCTAAATAATGTAGCTAGAGCTATGAAAGCTTGTTGCATAAATTTAGAACATTCATACAATTAAAATGAGGTACTAAATTCTTTCGATATTTTGGCCATTTTTAGGATATTGTGTACCCTTAAAAGAAATCAGAGCAAAAATATTTATAAACATCATTCAATGCTCATATTCTAATCATCATCAGCCTATTCACAATACCTATTTGAATTAAATTGAGAACGAATGAATGATCCTCGCATAATCATACGAGCAAAAATTACCGTTACACATTAATTTTTACAAATCCGTCATTATAAATATTAATTGCTTAATGAAGTGTCACAATACCAAATTTCATCACTGCCGGTAGTAACTTTTACGAAGATAAGCATCGTAATTGATGCTGTTAATACAAGTTTTCTAACAAAGTACAGACGGAAGAAATTAAGAATTTTACTGTGGAGGGATTAAATGGGGCAAGAATTAATATAACAAATAAGCAAAGATTACCTCAATTAGTCGTAGATTGTAATACTCTAATTCGTAATTGCATTACTCTATACCTTTATCAGTATATAAGCGCGAGCAAGCAGTTTGATCGTATGTAACCGGTAACTAAATCTATTCCCACCGCCAAACTTAATACCATACTCGAAGCTAATCTTTTGGAAGGCAGCTAAAATGGAAAGGACTTCAATTAAGTGGCATCTTAATTAACCGGAAATTAATCACTAATCTACTTGAGAGCTGGAATTATTATTTTAATCCTGTTATGGATCCATCAGGAGGATGCAATGGAATGGACAATATTATGATTCAATTAAGTTCACGGTCAACAACTTTGAAAACTTTCTAAATCAATAAACATACTGATATAGGAATAATCAACTTACAGCAGAAGATAATTATGTGAAACAACAGTTAAATAAAAAAATAGTTTTGACAGGGACCGAATTTTAGTTTTAATTTTATTACTATTCACTTGATATGCCAATAATCTTTCATCAATCTATAACATTTGCGAAAAATGTTTCTAGTGCATATTAGAGGTGCGAAAATAGTTCTTCATAAAACTTAATAAATATAATAAAAACTAACACAGTAAATTAAAAAGTTTATAGACTATTGTTAGGTTATATCTGCCTTAACAATACATTATTAGTCTATTTCTGCCTTCCACAACTTACACCATTTGCTTCTTGCTTGTCACTAAACCCATCGAGCAAAAGCAGCGTCCTCTGGCAGAAATGACAATGGAGTGACAAGGGAACTATGTAACAATGATGTTTAACGGTGAATAAGTAACTTTATTAGAAGAATTAAAATGCATTTATTATGGATAAACAGAATTTTTTTTTCAGTTGTTAATATATGTACGGAATTGATGTTTTAACCAGTATAAGTAAAATAAGATTTTGATTGTATGTATATATATATATTTGTCTATCAAATATTTCTGTTAAGTTCATATAAAGTTTAACTTGTGACTTATCGAGCTTCATTGGATAAAGAAACGGGGAAAATGTGCTAAAAATTAAGGTTTTGAAGGTGTATATTTACTACTCACATTAAAAATACTGTATAATTTTGCTATAAAATTGTTAATTTGGATACTTAAAAATATGCACAAATGTACAACAAATTAACTTTCTAATAGTATATTTGAATACGTTTTCTCTTAAGAGTCACTTTTTCACATTTGAAATTCTCTTTAAGCAAATTACACTCTTTTATTTCCTATTCTCGTAATTTACCAGCAGTCGTATGTTGGATCCATTACTGGTAAACTGCGCTGATTCTCCCATTTTCCTTCACTTTCCCTCGCACATGATCCGAAAAGGAAAAAGCTTTTGTAAAAAGGTTTTCTGTTTTTTTCCCCCTTTATTTGATATAAACTCATACATGTCATAGCAGATTAATAAGATAAATTTCCATATAAAAAAGCCTGTGATGTTCTTCTAATAACTTTCAGAATGAGAAATCTTTCAAATTATTTGACCAAAGCCTATCATCGATCGTTGTTATTTGTTTACAGGGTTTTTACTTTGTTGCTTAGTAGCCAAATTTGTGAGAAAAACATGGCAGCGTCTCATTTGGAAGACGTAGATAGAAGATAAATGTGAATTTGGTAGACAGCTTACTGAAAACGAACTTTGAGAAATATATTTATAAAAGTGAAGGAGAATTTTTTGAGGTGAAAGTTATGGTACCATTTGATTGTTAGCAAGAAACACTTGACAATATATGCTTTAAAAAAACTAGTTGGAAATCCCGATGATGATAGCGGTCAATTGCCACCGAAGAATATTTAATATATTCACATAAAAAGTTGTTTCAATAATTTTGTGGTTTATTGATAAATAAATGACAGAAGCTGACATTCAGAGATATTTTACAGAATCGTTTATGAAAATTTCTAATTAAAAAAAATAATTTTCTTGTTTCGGTGTTGATATTTGAAAGAAAAATTCGATCATTTCTTGTAGAAAATATGTATCGATACTATATTGCGACTCAGTAGATATTAAAATAACTTATTAAAAAGACATTACATGAACTCATTTAAAAAATCAACTAACAGAAAAAATATTTGGAGATTGTGATATTAATTGTCGAAATTTTGCAAAAAAAAAACTTAGAAAGCCCTTAGAAAATTACATAGGGAAGAAGATTGAAGGTTTTGTTAGTAAACCGATATTAAAATCCTTGCAGGAATTAATGATCGATTTTGCTAAGGAACCAAAGATTCATCAAAATTAAAATAAATAGTGTTAACAATTCAATTTCTACAGGAGAATTTTTATTGTTTGTTGACGAAGAAATATGAAGGACTTCCGCTCGCTAAATTGCAACCAAAAAAACATAAGATCTGAACGGGTGTTACACAAATGTGAAATCTGCCTGACGACTGATATCACACCCGAAACTCGGATGGAACAAATTTTCAAACCTATACTGTTTTTGTTTTTTCTCTGTGGCATTGATTTGAGCGATCCAAGTCATAAACGTTGTCCAGTGATAACGTTTTCAATATTTTTTCATTTTATGGGTTTGGGAATCGTGCTTTTCAAGATCACGTGCATTATTTTCGATTTCGATTGGAGCATTTTGGTGACTGTTTGTGTGAAGTTGACATCTCTCGTCCTCTGGTGGTTCGTTCGCTCGAGAAAAGAAAACATTCGTAAGATGATGAAAAATTTGGAACTGCTAGAGAAAGAACTGGATGATCATAATTACGAAAAGTTGCTGAGGACGTCCAAGATAGCAGCTGTTTTCACCATATTGTGGGTTTTCTTGTTACCTCTTGTTTTATCCCTGCGTTATTTCGTAAATCACGGTGAAGTTTTAACCTGCGTTCTTCTCAATTTCACTTCATATTTGAGTTTTGAAGGGGTTATCAGCATCTTGCTGCACGAATTTGCCAGCATTTATGTCAACTCGAGCATCACAAATGCCATTGCTCTTTTTTACTCATTCTATTGTTACTTTCTCTCGGTTTGCTTGAAAGAAAAAGAACGTAATCTGTCCCAAACATTATACCTCTACGAACGAGTCATTCGTATCTTCGGAGACATTGAAAAGGTTCTTTCTGCATTGATATTCATCGCATTCGGTCATTTTCTCGTCAGTCTTTTCAAGGACATGATCGTGATCATAAGCGTTGTGAAAAACGAACGAAGGATGATGCTGATATCATACGGAATGGATTTCATTGTCACCGGTGTGCTGACGGCCGTCGTCGTTTTGTCTGCCGAAAGGGCACAGTGTTGTGCCGACCGTGTGCGGCAACTGTGTTGCGAGGATCCTAACAACTCGAAAATATCCTTCGCAAGGCTTTTCGAAGATCGAGAACGACTCAAGTTGACGGGGTGGGGCACTTTTACTATTAAGAAGCCTCTGCTTCTGACCTTAGTGGCGTGGCTTATATCATATGGAGTCATAATTCTTCAGTTTTCTTCAGTGTAAAATCCCAGTTTCCTTCATCAGGAGTTATAATCATATGATTTATTCTTATTATTTTTAATAGAAATGTCAAAGTTATTTCTTGGAATTTCCTGATACTTTCTTCAGGTACTCCGTTATTAAAGTTAAACAAGATATTAAGTGCGGAGAAATGAAGTGATCCACATTACCTCAAACGGCTCCATGGGCAACAACCAATAATCCTTAAGCCTTGTTTGAATAATAAGTATGTATCCATAACTATAAAAAAGGAAGGATTAGATCCATAATCTCAGACGGATATGAGTTTGAACTAATCCTTTTAATGTATAATAATTGAATATTGCTTATATATGACATAATATTAGTGTCTCTATTAAAAAAAGAAAGCTCTGTCCGGGCACTATTTTCTGTAGTCTTCGACAAATTGCAGAAGAAATTGCTTTGGTTTTTTATCCACTGTTAAGAGTCCATTTAAACAACACTAAGATTCCAAAATTTTTCTTCGAACTTTAAATAATAATCATCCCTACCTCAAACATCAAGACTGAGATTCTACAGCCAAAATCCGCTTTCCTTAGTAAATTTAAACTTTTCTAACATATGATTTTGGCGTGGACTCTAGCATGACTTTCCTTTAAATAACACTTTGGAGTTTTTTATAATGTAGTTTGAATTTAAAATCATCCCCATTGTGTAAAACTTACTAATGCAAATTGGATTAAGTTTAGTGAAGTGTAATGGATAGGATTGAGTGAAGCATTTAAATGGGACAAAGAGGTTAGTATAGAGGTTGATAATTTGCATTTTAGTATATGATAAAGATTGTGAGTTAAAGTTAGTAAGGAAAATATCGGAAGTAAAAATATGCGTTGAACAAAAAACGTTTTGAATTGATCTAGATAGGAATGACGAAGGAGCACTGATTTGAACCCTTTTCTTTACTTTATCTAAAACTTCGAATCCGAGTGAGTAGGTAAGAGAAAGCTTAATTTGCTATGTAACAATACATAAGACGCGTTTAGGCAAAATATCCACATATAGAGAAAAATAGGGAATAACCTCTATAAGTATGCATACCCTAAGAAAAATAACTTAATTATCATCATTTAATTGTGTTAAACAAAGAACTTTCTCTTCATTTGAAAGTGTAATTTTGTGACTCTCTATTTATGTTAAGGGAAGATAACAGTAAGTAATATTAAATCATGATAATATAGGAGTATTGTATAATGCACTCTTTGTTTTGTTTTCATCTCTTAAAAACAATAACGAAATATTTGAAGTCTTATTTAAATTCTGAGTGACTTAATTTGTAAATGTACATTACAAAACCGTGCTCAAAATTAGATAAATGATAAAAATTCGCTGTTATAAAAATTAAGGAATGATTAACAAAGCTGTTTTTAATAAAAAAAAAATTAGTATTAGAATTAAAATTTTACCTGAAAAACGGGAAGTTTCATTGGAATGAAATACAAATTTTATCTGATTTCATGTTTCAAATTCCCTATGATATGCTTTATGGATGCAATAACGACATTTTAATCATAATTTTTTAAAATGCTTGATTCTTTATATAAATTGCAGCAAATGATTACGAAATTTCTGTTTTGAAAACAAAAGAGGAAATGATTTTATATATGTTTTCACACTTCTTTAAATTTTTAAAAAACTTTAAACCATGAAACAGAACACCTACGACAGATGATCTCTTTAACCATGCTTTAATATACGCTGTGCCATTAAACAAAAAAATTTCTTTTGACCGTTTACTTCAGACACTTATACAGTCCATTGCTGTCTAAATGAAAACATTTTAAAGAAGGGAATATCCATCCATTGAGCATGATGTAAATCATGGTCTTCGCGATGCTTCTGTTAGTTTAATTTCGTTAGTCGAGTCCGTGTTCCATACAATAAAAACTATACAAAATTCCATAAATTCCCGATAATCATGCTTCATTTTTTAATGTCCAGTGTATTAAAATATTATTCCCATTATTCAGTATTTCGCTCTCACAACATTTCTTTCAAGTGTTTATACACGTCGATAAAATATTTTCTTTTGATTATATTTTTTATTTTCCTTGATTTCTTTAGAGAAAATGGTATTGAGTAAAAAAAAAACTCAAAATCGAAATCAACGGACTATACACGGCACACCCCAAACACATACGGATGGAATGCGTCAGCAATTAACTCAAGAACGCTTTTATGTATTTCGAACCATCTAAAAACTACCGAAGGATTCTGTAGTTAAAATTCTGCCATTTGACCCCTCAGATATTCTAATAAGACAGCTGAATGAAATGGCTGATGTAACAATTTTTGAGTGAAAACATGATAGCCTTTATTTGATTATTCTGCTTAGACAGTTATTACATAACAGAATTGGAGGTAGTATATAATTGCTAAATTAATAAAATTAGAATTATGATATATCTTTTTTTATTACTCTTCTTGCAGTTTGTAATTTTTGATATGTCTGTACCCTTTGTTCAGTTAAAATATGGTAATAACCATTTTGTTATAAAGTAATTTCAGCGTGAGAGATGGTTTGGATTCGCAAAATATGTTTGACTGAGTTTCGTCTGCCCACAGCTTGAAACAGTATTTCAACATTTTAAATTACTTTGTTTTGACATTTTAACTTTTTCTGCTTTAACTGGTTCAGAGATTTCTATAATATTAAAGATTAAAGTATATTTTGATTTGCTGCTAATTTACACTTGTAATATATATATATATGGAGGGGGTAAGAAGACGTTTAAAACCACATTTTTCAATCTTAAGACTTAACTGCGAACAAGTTAACAAGTTTTATAGCCACCACCTATCCCACTATGCAGTAGTTATGTAGACAAAAAACGAATTTCAATTTAATCAAATATAAGAAATTAGAAGAAAATTACAATACATGAAAATTAAGATAGATCAAACATTTAAATTTTAAACTCACGTTCAAATAATATCATTACTCTGAAGTAATATAAGAACAGCAAATGATAATTAAATTTCTAAAATTACATTCTATCCTTTTATTATTTGAAGTAATTGATTTAAATAAAAGGTATCTTTAATAATACCTAAAATATACGCATTGAATTTGAGTTACTTAATTTGTATATTCGTCAAAAAATTGTAAATAATAACTTTAATGTAAATAAATATTATAAAAGTTTATTCTACATTTACACAGTTTCCGATTCTTGTTACGTTTCAGTGAATGAAAGTAATACTTATTTATTGATAAAGGGTTAATATATTGTTATTAGTTTTGTATGAGGGTGGTTGAGAAAACTTCCCGAAATGAGAGATAGAATCGTGGTATTTTGAATGAAAAATGTAAATAGGGTAACTCATTGTTGTATTGTCCGAATTTCGCTTTTCTCTTGTAAAAATTCCACCGGTAAGACACCCTTCGAATTCCAAGAATTCATCTCCATCACTTTTACGGCCGTTTTTGCCAACTGTAAAACATAAGGTTAGAAAGGTTTGATTATTGCTCGGTTCCTGATACGTGTAGTGATCAATCTAGGTCTTATCGAGATGAATTCGACGCAAATGAAGAGGATGACGAATCAACAGCAGCAACAACAAAAAATCAATGCCACTTTTGTTTTGGCACCTTTTAACAATAAGCGGTACACAAAGGTAACACCAACTCACATTCGAAATGTCATTTGTTGAGTAAAAAACGTACTTATTGAACCACCCTCAAATAATATCTCTCGTTATTAAAACTAATTGCTTTCGTTATAAAACCAAATATAAGTCTTCTACATTATTTCCAAATTCCTAGATGATTTTGAAAGAAATGTTTGCATTTTCAACAATTAGGGAAATATTTTTCTTTTATTTTTGTTCGTCTATTTAACTGAAATTTGAATTAAATTATTGTTAATATAAAGTTTATAAAAGTATAACAAGAATAGGTTTTTACTTTCCGAAAGCACATCACTTTTGAAAAAAATATTTAATTCGAGAAATCTTTCAGCTAGTTTGAGTACCCAAGAAAAAGAAATGCGGCTTTGAACATCAAGCAATACAGGATCCATTATGATAATGTTGGAATCTTGAGCTAACTCATAGTTAATGTCAATGAAATATTATGCTAAACATAAACTTCCGTAAATTTGAATTACAAGCTATTCAAAGTACAAAATTAAAATAAACCGTGTAACTGCTTAAAAACTTATTATTCAACTAAGAATGCGAAAACCTAAACAGGCGTAAAGTTCTTTTCAAAAAGATTGCAGAAAACTATGTTTGTACCCCGGAAGTAATAGACACTACTTTGTCAATTTTTGAAATTTTTCTTTTCAGAAGCTTGAAGGTCTATTTCGTGTTTCATCTTAAACAACTTAATGGATATTTTTCAGTAAACATTCGTAAGAGTCTAAGACTTTGAACATCTGACTTTTAAATTATAATACTTTTTAAGCGAATTATTACTTTTTAAAACTTTTTTAAAATTTGTTTGATAATAAAAATTGACTTTTTATTATCAAACAAATTTTATTTTTTTATCCTGCTCTTTTCCTACATGATGCAGCCATATAATAATAAATAATTGTGTATTAATTCACTAAATATATATCGAAATAAAAGGGGAGAAATAAAAACCAACACTTAAGAAACACTAATAAATTAACTTAATATTTATTTTAATTTTAAAAGGGCCAAATTTGCATTTATGATTAATTTTTCTGTTCTTTTTGAACTTCTTATAATTTTGCATGTCTGTTATTTATTCACATTTCTTAACAGAACGTTCCGATGCAAAGATCAGCTACTGCGAATAACGAAGAGAATAACCAGTAAAGAAGGGATGAATATTTCACGCCACAACAAAATTTTATTTCTCTAAATGCATAAATATTTGAAAGATAATTAATGACACATAAATAAACACGGAGCGAAATATTTGTTTTCCTTCGAATAGCAGGTACCCTTTCGAATGGTGTTGATAAGCAAGTCAACCGACAATGCACACCATTGTTCGAAATGAGCTGCTGACGGTTACACGCTTAATTAAGCCCGCTTGAAAGGAAGATAAGTACTTTACATTTTCTTTATTTAGAATAGCTATGTCTCCCGATACTGTCAGCTTCAGGTCTAACGGGAAAGGAAACGGTTCATTAACAAGTTTCTAATGACGGGAAACATTTGGTTGGTGGCTGTAAAATAATGCAAAAGCATCGTCAATGCCGAAAACTAGTCACCTTCTCAGTGATAGAGTGGGTTTGGTGTTGTATCGTAAAGCTTTAAAAGCCTAGATTATGAAGGTAAAAAATGTTAAACTTGCAAAGAAAGTCACTGAATTTCTTGGCTTCCCACAGAACGATTCAAGCACTCCTTGACGCATTCCAGTCAATGAATCTCCAAATCTCAAATTCAAACCAGGTACTTTCTACATTAAGAAATGCTCGTAAGATAATTTAAATATTTGCATAACAATTATGATTTCAGAGATTATGTTAAAAAGTAAGTAAACTTTTAAAATTGAAAGAAAAAGTTACGCCACTAAATAATCAACGAAAATTCTTTTTATCCTTCCCTCTTTTATCTCTCTCTGATGAAATTCTTCTAATAATTCATTAACAATACTAATATATTCTAATGTACAAAACCCGGTGATAAAATGAACTAAAAAAAGATTAAAGCACTAAAAATTCCGTGATAGAAATAAAATTAATATTTAGATTTTAAAAGTAAAATCAAACGGTAAAATATTAAAGTAGAAAACAAATTATTAAAACATTCGATATTATTCTGCTCAGATTTTAAAATTAAAGCAAACGATAAAATGATAAATTAAATATGACTAGAGGTAAATGTAACTATTGTAACCATAAAATAAATTTTTACATAATACCGTAAGATCTTGACTATAATACGCATTCCCCCCCACACACATTTTGGTCCATAAAAAGGAAGGTGCGTATTATACTCGTGTAAAAATTTAAAACAAAAAGGTTTCTGATCAACGAATGTGCAGCAGTTGTAAGAGATTGTTGTAACACGCGTGCTGCGCAGGTGTTCTGTTGCACACACGGGAAATTACAGTACATGTCGCACATGCATATATATTGCATATTACGACGGCATCAAGAATTATGACTTGGACGCAGCAACAATAGATTAGCTGTGTTCTAATGAAAGTGATTTGTTTGTGAAAGTGAGTATTGTTTGTTCTGAATTAAAATTTAAGTTTTTTCTATCGAATCTGGCGTGCTTTCGTTTCTTTTTATTAAAAATTTCAATTACGTTAATAAATACTTGTGTAATTCTTAAATAAAATATTGAAAAGTTATGGGAGCGTATTATATTCGAATTTTAGTTTTTTCTGAAAATTTAGTGCCAAATTAAGCATGCGTATTATACACGTTTGCATATTACAGTCAAGATTTTGCGGTAATCTAATGCTAACAAAGAATATGAAACCAAAGCACGAACATTATTTGAAAATACATCTTTGTTGTGTGAATTAATTCTATACGTTGCCCGAAATATATTAAAATACGCACACGTGAAAATATGAGTGTCAATTCCAAATAGTTGTTTACTGATGTGATGTATACTCTTCTGATTTTTGAATATATATATGGCATAAGAAACAGTCAGAAATCAGTTCAAGAGAAGAATCCAGACCATTGAAAATAAGGAAAACGAATATCTTCTTCACTATTTTGTCCAAAGATAAACAATTCACAATTAATAGGAAAGAGCTTATGTATAAAAGTATCTATTAGTAATTTTAAGTTACAGTAAAATATAAAGAGTTCAGAATAAAACTTCTAAACTTCCAATGGAACTTATAGCAAAATTTTAGAAACCTAAGTAAAAGCTTATAAATAAAAAAAAAACTTTATTAGGTATACCAGGACATGCAAGGAATTCTGGAATCAAGACTCTTTGTTTTTGAAATAAATATATTTTCAAATTATTAATTGAGCTTAGATTTCGCCTATGCTTAATAAAAGATATTGCAATAATTATATGCATATTGACTGAAAATTACTTCTATAAAACCATAAGAGTAATTTTTAGTCATACAGAGTTTTTTTTTTTCCTTTTAGTTGAATACGGACTTGATTTGTGAGATATATTTTTATTTAGATACCATTTTAAAGAAAAATGTTACACTAAATGGTGTTCCAAATATTTATCCCTCTATAGGGTACTTATGCACATAGTGCGTCCAAAATGATAAAGAGCACACTTTTTGATCAAAAAATACTTTTATATTTCTTTTTAAAACATAAATGTCACAAAATGAAAGAGTCTTAAATTCGGTATTTCATTTCTTCCAGCATGCTTTGGTACCATTAGAAAGAAACAAATGGACTTCAACTATCCTATGAATCTTTTAAACTCGTACAGGCAAAACTACGATGGACTTTAATCAATAACTTTATATATATATATATATATATATATATATATATATATTTCAGTGTAAAGATAATTTAGTTCAGTTAAAATTTGAAAACAGAAAACAAGGAATTCAAAATTAAATATGTTTACACAAAAAATGGAAATTTTACAATATTTTTCCTAGTATGATAAAAGGATACTCGCTAACCAAGATTTTCGAGTCCAAGCTATTGCGGTGACAAAGAGAGAGAAGTAATATCCATCTGAATATTTTTGCTACATAATGTTTTCCTTGGACAAATTATCCGTTCTAATCTCCCAATCGTTACACGTAGGGCTGCTGAGTGATGAGGCTGAATGCCAAGCAATTTAACTCTATACTCTGCTCTGTATCACCAGGGGGAGGGAGGGGGGATGCGAGAAAACATGGGTTGATATTTCGGAATTACGACTTTACCCCTTGCAGTGAGGATATATGCTTCTTAATTACGAAAAGGATTGCGCGCATTTGAAGTAGTTGCTATAAGAAAACAATGTTCGGAATAATTGGTTCCTACATTCTGTCAAAAAATAATATTTAAAAGTATAACTCTATTTTCGAAACTTATTTGTTTTAATAAGTAGCTACATTGACAGTAAATTTATTTAATCTGTTACATTTATTCATCTAACGATGAAACACATACCTCGTAAGTAATTAAGAAATAATTAAGTATTTCAAGAAAAGAAATCATTAAATAATAATTAATTAAGTATTAAGGCTTATACAAAAATAAACTCATACATTAAATGACTTGAAATTTGGAATCAATGTTTCAGCTGTATGACACACAATGCAAAAAATACGACAAAAAAGTTTGTGAAATTTTATTTAGAGTGAAACGAAATTTAATGTTAGCTTAAAATTTTAAAAGTAAAAAAAAAAAAGAAAAACATTTTCAGGATACATTTTGGTTTCGGATATCACTCATCTTTTTAAGCACAGAGCATTACTTATTTGACTTTCTATGATTTTGTAACAAAATTCAAAGAAAGTAATTAGTATCAGTGCGTAGGTTTGCGATAAAAAGCGTCACTTATTAGATACGCTTTTATTCTATAGTATTAAATACTCGAAAAATTCATTAAAAGCGAAAACATTCATTTTAAAACAACATAAATTGTTAATTATTAATTAGAGAAATACAATATGATATTTAATATTATATAGATTAAAAATATTTATATTATAAGATATTAAATCCATGTCGAATATATATATATATATATATATATATATACAAATGCAAGATCCATTTCAAATAGTAACTGTAATATTCTATTGCGTATATCAATTTCAAATATAAATGTATTTCATGCCATTTATAAAATGTAAATCAAAATCAAAGACAAGTTTATTGATAGAGCTACGAGATCAAAATAGTACTATTATCTATTTTTATCGATGTGAATAGTCAACTCAAATGTTCTTCATCTCCCTATATTATTAATATGTTTTATTCCAACGACATAATATAAACTTAACGAAAAGTATGTTTAAAATTTATGCAGTATAGCATAGATCTTATATAAATTTAATGACGTTTTGATACTTTTCTTAATGAACATGTCGCTTGATTAAAACATACGAGTAAATATGATTCATCTTACTTGTCAGTAAAGGATGTCTATATAAAAAAGATATATATTTTGTGAGCAGTTTCAAGCATATCACATATTACTAACTCCAAAACTAAATTCGAATTATGAATTTAATTTTTACAAATTAAGTTTTACAAATCAGTTACAAAAACAGTTGCAGCAAACGATTCATCTAAACAAATATAATATAATTCAAAGACAAACGAATTTTATAAGGAGAATTTAAATTAATTTAATACAAAGCAGAGAAAATATGCAACTGTAGATTTAAGCATAGTCAATAGTGTATAGTTTTGACAGCATAAGAAGCTGTAAAAACGGAACACGTGTTCGATTTTTTTAAAAAAAAGTGAACAAAATCACAAACAGAAAAATCGTAACAATCCAACAAAATCGAAATACCAGTAATCAAAATTCTATTACAAGAAATAGAATTTATTGAAGCAGCTACGCATTAATTTGCTATTTCTGCTACCCTATTTTGCTAATGGAATCTAAGAAAGAAGTACACCAAATTTAAAATAAATACTATCAGGCAATTGCAGCGATTTAAAGATTGTACGTTTTTCATACTTTTTAAAAATATAATTATCTTTCTTCTGCTTTTATATCTTTTTTGACGGTCGAAATTTTTTTGTTGACTGGAAAAAGGAAAAAAAAAATGACAAAGCTTATATGTATACCGTGGCTCTTAAAATTGTGAGAATATTCATTTCTCCTTCAAATTTTTTTAAAGTCTAAAACAAAATTATTAGAAACTCGCTTAAGTTTCATATTTATAGGAACAATAAAATGCTCATTAAAAATTCATTAGACTAAAAAAGTAAAATGAAAAATATTTTAACTAACAAAATTTTTACATCAAAACTCCAAATTTCGGGATCATAAAATTGAGTATACACTCTAGATAAATTGGGGCTATGCTATCATTGTTTCGTGCAATATTTCAATATTATAGTCTTGTTTCTTTAAGAAAATAATATTTAACTTTCTGACGCTGGTTGATACTCGTATTTTAGATATAAAAAGGAACTCTGGCAAAGTGAAACTAAAATTGAAATTCAGAATGCCGTCATCCTATCATCTGAGGTAGATAATTTTCAGCATTATTTTGAAAAAGAAGCTCAATATAGCCATGGATACAAAACATAATCCGATGTATAAATAATATAGTTAAATTTTTTAAGTATACATGTAAAAGGAAAAAAAAAAGTCCATCAACTGGATCTATCAATATGTAAGAAAACCTCCTAAAATGTGTACAGTAAAGTTTTTCTCGTCTACTTTTACGACAACAGGAAGTTGTGTATCTTTAAAAATAGTTCGAAGAATACTCTGATAGGCAAATTATAACGGTCACGTAACTAGAAGAAAATCCTGCGCTTTTTCATATCGCATAGAGGAAAAGGATTATATTTGCTAAAGTGAACGTATTTCAAAGCCTCGATTTTTCTAGAATAAGGAAATATTTAGTGAGAGAAATAAAAGTTAATCTTATGTTTTTGAAGTGATGATTAATGTTATATTTAGCATAATCTTGCTGTGTTTTATCAAAACCTGGAATCCAAACACTATTGTCACTGCTAAGAATAGAGATGGTTTGGCTCTTGCACGGGATTGTATATCTGTAAAAGAATAGGAAAATAATTTTTATTGACGGAGTCATGGATAAAATTAAATACTAGGATGTACTGAAGTATATTTTAAAACTAAGTGCATTAAATTATTCTTCGGAAATTAGATTAAGTTCTGCATTGTGTGTATCAAGAAGATAACGAATCAAAACATACTATTAAAATTGATATATTATGGCTGTGGTGCAATTGTAAAATTCAATTGAATGCACCATTTTAATTTCTGAAGCTCAAGGTGATCTAAAATCTGTACTTCAAACAAAAAAAAAAAACATATTCAAAAGCATAATATTAGGAGCAAATAACACCTACAAGCAGTAATACAAGAAAAATGAAAAAAAAAAAAAATCCAATTAAACTACACAAAATCTTTTAAACCGGTGCACACCGTTTGTAAAGTTTTCTAAATGTCAAAGGATATGAAACGAAATATATTTTGCTTCTTGAAAAGAAAAGTAAGTAATTTGTCTAGATGAACTGCAAAAGAAGAAGAGAGTGCGAACACACTAACATTTTATCAGCTTTTATATCTGCTAAGGCACTGGAGTTTCTTCCCAAACGTGTGAAATTGCAAAGTGAGACAGACGCAGTCAAAAATCACTTCGAAGTTGGTTGGTAGATATATTTGAGTGTTAAAATAGAGATTTTAGTAAAAAGGTAATCGAGATAGAGGATAAAGACTTGCTGATAGATATTGATAATTTTTATTGAAGCACCTTAATTATTTTTGGGATTGAAAGGAATTTTATATTAGCTTTGAAAGAAGAATCAGCTGTTTGTAGCAAGTTATTGTATCAAACGAGTGAACTGATAACCTAAAAATTTATTAATTAATCCTAATTTAGAATTGAAGAGTTAAGTGAGATTCGAGAAAGAGCGACCTTATCTATCTATCAGGTGATTATTAATAAAGTATCTTAGTTTGTTCTTGCGTATCTTCATTTGGAATAAAGTAGTTTTTGATAAAAAAAATATTGGATTGAGATATGGTGCAATAGCTGTGAGAAATAAAGAGCGTGTGTTACCTCTGTAATGTTTATTACATAACATTTATTTTCTTGTTATTTTTTTTTAAAAAAGCCGTTCAAATCTTAGCTAAAAGATGATAACTGTATCAAATGATCATACTCTTTTTTTACGGATTTCTATTTTATATATATATAATTTTAACTATAAGAACGTTTATGTTTAGTACGTTCAAAAAATTTGTTCTAACATATGTAATTCACAATTAAGTTTTTTATTAAAATAGGTTTTGTCAATATAATTAAAACTTGTAAGATTCGTAAGCTTTTACTAAGTTCATGAAATCAATCAATCAAGTAGTATGCTAGCAGATTTTATGTAAACATGCTCCATATTGAATTGGGACTGGAAATAGGTTTTTTTATTTTTACCATTTTATTATAGTTATGCTGAGTGTAACTAGTTGAAATTGTAACAATTGAATCTGTATTAATACGCATCATAATTCCATGTCTAAGACAGCTTTTGAGTTCCTTTCTTTCCACTTTTAATTACAATCTTTTTCTTTTTCCTTGATTTATGCTCTGTAGGTTTTGATGGTGTTTTGTTTACTATGAACATTGAATGAATATTTCTAAATTATTAATTTTATTATTCCGTAATACATATATTATTAAATTTTATTTTGCTGTAGTTGGATAATTCATTTTTAGAATATATATACAATTTTACTACTTATTCCCTTAGATAGAGGGCATTCGGCCCAGATGAAGCTTTACATTTCCTCTGAAGGGATGTTTTTGCAAATATACATCATATGCAATTTTAATTAATAAAAGTATATGAATAAAAATGTTGTAATTTTTTTTTATTTTAAAATTTTCCATTCTATAGTAAGCCTATAAATGTGACTAAGCTGAGAAAAACACGTTTGAAGTTGATGAAAAAAAATTTAAAATTTCATATTAGAATAGCGTTTAAAATCACTCAGATAATGTAAAGTTTCACTTGACAACTGTCTATTTCAAATAAACTTTCACCTTGTCAAGTAAATTTCGCATTTGTCGCGTAACATTTCCATACATTTTCCTTTCAAGTAAGTTTTATGGAATGCCTTAAGTGAAACTTTACTTTCCGATTCATTCTAAATATTTCAGAAAAACAATATCATATTATTTGACTGGTCCAAAAAAGAATCTTAAGAAAAGTTCAATGAAAAGCATAAAAAAATCGGCAAATGTTCTAGAGGACAAAATTTAGGATCCTACGCTATAAATTCAAGAAAAATGGGGTTGAGTATGTAACAAAGTGATGCGTCGAAAATAGAAAATGATCAAAGCAGCATTTTCACTGTGCGTACCAAAGTCTGAAAACCCAATAGGCTGATTATTTGTTTATTAATGTCGAATTTAAAAGCAACAGAAGAACTATTGGTGGCGGTTCTCGCAATTTTAAACTATGGTCAAGAGACGAGGACGACACCTGAAATAGCAGTGCACTTTCCGAAATTCCAAACCATTCAAACGCGAAGACATTGAACCTCAACATATTCAATGCGAATCAGCCGATCTACATGATGATATCAGAACTGGAACATAGAAAACTTGAAGGAAACAAAGCCATCCATAAGATTGGAACCGTGACCACTCGATTACCTTGGCTATCCAAATGTAGTGAGAGAAACTTCAGGTCACTCAGAAGCCTAAAGATCGTAAATCTCGCATTCATCTAAAGAAGGTAACATTACGTCAAAACATTTTAAATTAGAATATTATCTAATTAAAATAAGTTTTAACATAATTTAAGTTATCTAATTAATGGTTTTGATATTTCTTCACAAAGTTGCCTGACCATTATATTTTTTAAAAAGAGTCTGGAAAAAAACGTGCCTTGCTTTTCTTAGGCACTTAAGATTATTTCTTATAGATTCCCCATTGTATTTTGCCTAACTGAAACCAAATAAATTGCATTCAACACAAGTGAAGCTATATTGCTACGGTAGCTTACTAGCTAAACCTTAAGTTCACGAAATCCTGACCAATTCATTCACAGATAATTTGTGTTAGCAACGAAACCAACAATGTGCTATAAAATCAGCATACAGCGGTACCAATGGCATCTATAAATAAAACATAACTCCGTTACCCCGGAGATACACGTCGCTGCAAAGGCGTTAAAAACAAATTTTATTAATGTAAACGTTACCAACATTTTAATTAAATCTTGAGATCTGATAAATATCGGTTTTCTTTCATTCAGTTATTTCCTATATACAAGGGATACATAAATTTAATTAATGCTGTAAAAGAGAGATGAAAATCAATTTTAAATGCCAAGAGTTCAGCGCGTTTACTCCTTTACAATAAGAGTAAAATTGATAAATCGTATAAAAATATCAGGAAGAATAACAAACACTTAGTATTGTTCAAACATTGAGATAATAAATGAGTTTCAGTATATCTTGGCAAGTAACTAGTTACATATTTTTACTTTAAGATCCGCATGAAACGTCGAAATAGAATACTTTATTTAAGGTTATCACATTAGGTTTATCGATAATATTGACAGAATGTAATTCATGAATATGCCTCACGATGAAATTTCCGATAGCTCAGTGCTTTTCAAATTCAGACGAAATCGATCCACATTTAGTAACAAAACTTTATTTCATAAAGGTAACATATGTTTCCGAAAGAACTTGAACTTCAAATCTTTACTCAACACCTTAATTAAGAAAATCTATAAAGCTTAAAATAGAATGTTTGATTCATAATGAAAGCTTCTATGACCATAACATTTCTGTTCAAAATTCTTGTTGTATTTGAAAGCTGCATATGTATCCTTCTTGAAATGCATTTTCAAGTTTTGACAGTGCTTCGAACCCCCTTTCCACTTATTTGCGCCAATAATTGAATAGACGAGCAAACTCGTCGAAAAGTAAATTACGGGGTTATAGCAAACCCTGGTCTTAAATGGGAGCTCTTACCATGTCAGCAAAATTGAATTGTCTCCGCAAGGTGATCGTTAACCTTTGGAAAGAGGAGAGATTCGCATAGTGCATGAACTCCTGTTGTTTCAACCCCCTTTCTGTATGAGTTACCATCTTCATTAGTTCTCAGCACATCAACTACTCCTGGCAATTAAGAAAACAAATAGAGTAATAAGTGTAATCATCAGGTGAAGCAAAAATTGTGAAAATGGGGTAACAAAAAAGCTTATGGCCACAGAGGAATTACTTCCCAATCAGGCTTCCTGTATTTATCGTACTTGGTGCAAAAGAGATGATTAAAGTAATGTCTCCTTTGATAGATTATTTGTTAACGACACACTTAAAATGCAACACCAAGGTCACTGGCGACGGAGTGGCGTAATTTGGAATCCCGGTCAAGTGACGAGGACGACAATTAGACTTGCATCTCCCACTACAGACTTCCTGAACAAAACTTGATTCCATATCTATTGCGCGTGAATTATTGAGAAATAAATAAGTACCATATTAAACTAACAAGGAAAATCTGAAAATTTTGTTTTGTCATACGGCCAATTTTTTTGAAACTTAACGAACAAGTGTTCAATTATGAAACATTTAGTCCATGAAAAGAAATACATCCTTTAACATTTTTGAATATAAATGTACGGGTTTTGTTTGAAAAGTAATGCTTCTCTACGTCCAAAAACGTTTTTATTTGTTACCCCATTCTTACAAATCTTGTTGTATCCGAAATATATACTTGATTCTTATAGAACACAGTTGTTTACTTTGCTACCAGGAGAGTTGAAAAAAGATGGTGATCCGAGTGAATTTGAAGTGTCATTGCACATTGCAACTTTCACCTTTTAAGAAGCATCGTTTTCAATAAACTACGAGGTGAATGCTGCCATTAATGCGTAAATTTTTCTATGACTGGTACGTCCGATGAGGGCTCAAAGCCATGACGACCAAATGGAAACGTGACAAATGTATTAATTGTAGATCATATGTAGTTGCTAGTAGCTATTTTGTTAACCATGTAGTTTTCATAAACAACAAAAATTGTGAGACTTGGATAAAAAAAATTTAAGTTATGTAGTTGTCAAGTTATGCAATAAAAAGCAGTCCTCTGCAATCAAGCCTCGTATTTATAAGAAATCATCGTTGCGAAGACAAAAGCATAATTCGCCTGAGAACTCCAAATGTAGTACTACTGTTCGGTCCAGGTTCTTATGGCTCGACACCAATACAGGCATGCACACCTTTGACTCTAATTTTAAGGCAAGCATTACTATGGACGCTTTATCTACAAGCCCACCTCTTCCAATCGACAACGTACGGTCTCCTCTGACACTGGACCGTCCATAGCTGTACTGACATGGCGTTCAATTTTGGCACAGTTCGCCTTCGGTGATGCCGTATCACTCGATCCGTGAGTTGGGACATCCCGTTCGATCTCTGTATATTGCTTTGTTCACACCGCCGTCTTCATATTTGACTTAGGGTCGATGCATTTTAGCCATTGCTGTAGTAGGAGGAAGCACCGATCAACTAGTTGTTCCGAGGTCTACGATCTTTCCACGAATGTCAATACCTGTCTGACGAAAACAAGTTCGCTGTCGTTCTCCAGACATTGTCCGATCTCGCAGCTTCCTACGATTCCATTCATTGCACTGAAAGATATGTAGCACCGTCTATAAAGGACAGTATTACGAATCTTTCTCTTCAAGCGCTCGGAATTTTATTTCCCATTCCCGTCGCATGATTGGCTTGTAGCATCGCACATTTGCATGTTGCCTCTTTACTCCCCTCCCCTCGTTCTTGCATCTTCTACGGCAAACGATTCCTGGTGTTACACTTTTTCTGTGGAGTAGTGTATTTTATTTATTTTTATATACTTAAGGTTATAAAAATAAAATCTCATGCATTGCTTAAATTCAAACCACACCTAGAAAAATATTCCCCATTGTAGAACTGATATTTTTAACATCTTATCCCATACATTGACTTTATAAAAAAAATTAAACAAAAAATTCTTTACTTCTTCACTTATCAGAAGCATTGGATTAAATAATCCTGAGATTCATTTCATTTTCGAATTAGAAGAATGAAAGAATTAATCAAGAATGTGAATAATTTTCATCCATCAGAATCTTAAAGAAACTTAATATATATGAAATCATGAATACATCTACGTAATATATACATCACAATACTAGACTAAAACCAACTAGACTAAAACCAACTTGAATTAAAGGATTAAAACTAACTTAACAAATCAAACTAGTAATTTTTTTTAAAATCTAAAGAATATAAAAACCAAATTTTTAAAATAAAATCAAATAAAACAATGGTGTAGTATATAAGAATAATGATTGTAAAAATGTAAGAGAGAATATAAATACGAAAAAAAAAAATTAAGATATCAAAAAAATATTTTAAGAAATAAAATTCCATTCGTCTGGGGATGCCATTTCAGTAAAAAGTTAAACGTTAATAATAATTTGTGATTTTAAACTCAAACACAGATATTTTGGGCCACATAGGAGTTGTTATTCTAGCTATAGAACCAAAGATTTCCCTTTCCACTAATCAACCAATGGCGTGACTGTTTTCTCTTAATTCCACGGGGAGGAGCTGATTTTCTGTCACTCTATCCCCAATCCAAGAGTGCATTTTGAGTAGGATGAGAGAGATTAAATGAAAAAGGAAACAACCCGACCCTTTGGAAACGAGCCTCCTCTAGGGGTTACTCAGAGGGATCAGTTATGGGGGTCGTCTTACAGGACTACGTTCGGAATCTATGCTTCTAGCATTTGTAAGCATCACTTACGTTTCGGACTGTTTTGTAGCTGCTATAATAAGATAAATGGTTCTGATATTTCTCTTGTCGAAAAATTTTGATTAAGTTTCTACAAATCACACAGTGAATATAATTTTTTCTTCTTTTTTTCAAATGAATGTTTGTAAAGGCAGTGCTTCACTCCATAAGTGTAGCATACATTTCGTAAAAATGCAACAAATAAGTAAAAATACTCCAACCGCATTGTCTGCATTATATTAATAATAAGGAATTATTTTACAGAATGTTATTATTTACAAAAAACTAAATTTTAAATGAAATAGCTATTTTTTAATATTTTATTACATCAGAAAGATAATGGATTCCTCATACGATTTACTCAAAATATTTCAATTATAACAAGGTAAATCAAACAGCATAGTAATTTTGAAGTTAAATATGATAAACTAATCCTGAATGTAACACAACAATACGAATTTGAATACAAAGATTTTGTAAGTTCTTTATAGTACGGTTTATACAAAAACTTGGCACTTCACGCAAGTCCACATCACACTTTTTACATTCTGAAGAGTCTAAATTGTATACTTCATCGATGTTTAAATCAGACATTGCAAAATTGTGGAAACTTCCTGTGGCCCACATTTATGGCTGACCACATTAGTTTTTTTTTCTCTCCTGAAAAACAAGTACTGGCATTCATTGTGGAATGAAGGAATCGTATAACAAACGTCCATATGAAACAAAATCGCTCTCAGTTCGGCCTTCACGGAGCAGGAACATTAACATTTCTTCTGCTGGAACTCAGTTCGGGTTTTCAGAATTGTAGCAGGTTTGAATTCCTCGAACTAGATTCGGGCGACATTGGTAAGGGCTTAAAGGAAATTAAAATAAAAGAAGAAATGTTAAGAAATGTCTTCTTGAAATTTCTTCGCTTCTTGAAATTTTTTCATTATATTTACAAAGAGTTATCAGTAGAAACGTTCACCAAATATACAAGTACAGCAATGTGGTTTTTATAAATACTTTGAAGCCTGCTTTCTAGACATAAAACAAGGAATATGGCATTTTTTAAATAAAAAAAAATACAAGATAAATATACTTTATCATTTCTGATAATTAATGATAGTCGTGATACATATTATAAAATTAAACATATTTCCTTATTAATGATACACTTAACTTTTAAAGTGATAGTTTTTGAAATACGTATGATTATAAATTTGGTATCCTAAGGATTCTAGACGTTAGTAAATTAGCATTTCATTCATAATATCAACAAATCATGAACAATTATCTTAAAGACTCTTTATTTATAAAAAGGATGAAAAAGTACATGGTTACATACAACCGAAGCAAGGCATCATTAAAGTGAAAACAGGAAACATAATACATGAACAGATCCATCAAAGGTTTCAACTACGGGACGAGATCTTAATTTCAAATTATAAAATCCTCAGAAATTTTTTTCTGAATCAAAACACATTTGAAAGCTCCAGAAGCTTGCACGGATCACGCGATTTGAAATTAACATACAAAATAATCAGCTCCAGTTTCTTAATAGATGTAGCTATTTTGGATGAAAGCACGACTTCAATTAGTTGATTACTTCCATTAGGTGGGTGTTTAATAAGAGAAAAGAGGTAACACGATGCCTGGATATGAACCAAGAACTGAAATGAATTTTAACGATTGATTAGATCCTTAATTTACATGTAAGATTTGTTCTTGATTTGTATTACTTCATTTAATATGATTTTACTCTGCTCTACTGATGCTCCATTTTCCAGCAAGTCCTTGTTCACTTTTCGTAGTTAGACGCAAATGGATTAAAACATGAAGCAAATTAAATTGTCTAGTTTTACACAAAAGCTTCTTTTCACATTCAGTTGAGCAGAGCATTTATAAAGGAGAAATGGAATAAAAACTTAATTTGTTATCAGTAGGAAATAGTAAGGAGCATTTCATAATAGCTTACTCTGAACTTGTAACTAGCTGGTTGTCTTGGGCATTTTCTTCAATAAACCTCTAGAGTTACTTTACTATGATGTTCTGTATAAATGCCTCACCCTATGGAAGAACCAGGATTTACGTAAATTAGCATTACTAAATAAGAAGTATAGTGAATAAGATAGAAATAAGCGAGGGAGAAATTACCAAGGTTTATAGCATCACTATATTGAACCAAGCAACTGAGAGGCGAAATATTCTAAGCTTGTAAACTGGAGTGGGCAGTAGAGGTATTACCAAAATTAACAGACTAACTATATTTGAGTGAGCATCTGTAAGGTGATATTCTAAATGTAATTCCGTTACAAGGAATATCTTTGAATCGGATCAACTTAATACATGCGAACTGTTACTAGGATTAGTAGAATTTTCTTTTGAAATATTTACTTCAGAACGCGGTTAATTAAACTCTTCACAATATTGATATTTATTCTGATATAATATTCTATGTCTGAATAAATTAGTTCAAGATATTTGACTTATTATTATTGCGCTCATACCTCTTTTAATATTGATAATGAAGGCAATTCGTTACAAACTTAATTTAATACTTCTGAATCTTAGCTTAAATTCAGACATTAATTTAATTTTAGTTCAAACTTACGTTTTATATCTCCTCACTATCATTTTGTTATCTTCTGTTGTACTCAAATAAAGGTTTATTAAAGATGTATCTCTCAAGTTGAAACACTAATATACTTTTTAAAAATGAAAATAAGGAATTTTTAGGTCTTAATCTGTAACTAATTTAGTCTCTGGTTCCATAATTCTTCATTTTCAATGAAGTATACTGTGATGCGGTTGATCGGCTTTTAAATATATGGATGGTACACGTAATTAAATAGTAGGCTCTTTAATAGTAATTCTTTATTTTATTTCGAGACTCGCCAGCATATGCAATATATTTCCTACAAACAGGAAGCAATTAAAAAGCACACATATGATTACGTGATTTCACCAGTTCTAAGTTCACTCAACCACAGAAATATATAAATCAATATCTCATGATACACAAATATTCTAATTACATTAGGATATACTCAGTGGCTCATGTATATACACTCATAGATTGTAATAGAGACTTCTGCTTTTGTCAAGGGGCATATATAGTTTTGTCTTTAAATTTCACAATTTGATGACATTTGATGTCCTTAAATATTCAGCACTACTTCTAGATATATCTTCACCATGCGTAAAGCCGTCTCTCTGGCCGCACAAGTTGTTCTGCAAGAGAAGTCTAAGAAGAAAGAAGACAACAGAGTCTAAAATTTTCGTAATAATACGCAATGTGATAATACATTTTCCCTTTGAAAGGAACTATTCCATTTTTAAATATCCTGACTTGTTCTTTTCCCCAGCACAGCTTTAGGACGCTAAGACATCCCGTTTACAGAAAGAGGGCGAACCTAGAGTAACAATTTTTAAAAAATTGCACAGGCATTAAAGAAATTCCGAATTTGAGGGGAAAAATTCAAAGTGTGATGGATGCATTGATTGGAAAGGGATTTCTTAATTATAACCAAAATAATGAATAATTTGATGAGTGTAATAATTTGTTTGTCACTATATTCCACAACAAAAAATGACAGAATGCAATATGAGTATTTCAACCAAAACTCTTTGTTGTAATACTCATATGTATCGATGTATCGATGGGAATAGTTGGAATACTTTCCCATCGATAATTTCAAAAATACCGGCGTTTGTATATTTATTGAGAATATATTTTATATCTACTCAAAATCTAATGCCCCGTAGAATGATTCTTCCACTTATGAATCAGTTGTGGACGAACGAAAAAACGCAATTGTGCAAGTCTCAGTTGTTAAAACAATGTTAATTACCTAAGTAAAGTTTTAGAAATCCTGTCAAGAGTTTCATTCCTATTAGAAATCAACACTAATTATTCTTCAGAAAAGTTATCATTCAAAGAAAAAAATACAAGATTACTTTAATCCTTTCCTAGTGCCCGAGCCTTTTCTTTTCATTAATAAATAAAAACTTTGAAGAAATATGTACTTTCTTGAAGGCACATGAAATAATCTAAAGTAAGTGGATGATCATTTTTAAGGGAAAAAATGGCCACGTTGCGTATATGTCATAATGATCCACAAATAGTTTTTACAAATTTCATACAATTGTAATGCACCCAGTTCGCTGCTTGGGATCCAATTACTTAAAATTCTTTGATAAATCAATCAAAAAAATAGTCATTGATAACAAATTACATAGATTTTATTTAATGATTATATGATGATCCGATAAATTAACAATTATTCTAAAGGTTATAAAAAAAAAACCAAGATTACAAATATAATATTGTATTTATCTCAATAACAGCAAACTGGGTTTGACTCATAAACGACACATACAAAAAAGATTCGAGTCTAATATTTGTTATCCGACGATCACTTAACTTCCTTGCAACAATATCGTGTGCACTATAGTGTACTATAATCTCGTTAACTTTCTATCGCCTTTCAACTCTTGGACGCGTACAATCCCTCTAACTGATCATCTCCTATTTACTACACTGATATATATCCATAATATCTATAACAAAAATAAATATCTATAACAAAAAAAAAACTAAGAAGGAGTTGTCCGATGGAGACAAAAATTGGCGGATAGGAAAATTATATTCAGAATAGAAAATGATTAAAATTTCATAAAAATTGAGACATTTTTTTTCAGAGTTAAAAAGTAAAGAGCTCAGTAGAGTGTTTATTCACCTCTCCATCCTGGAAGCAAGCTACCACACGACGAGGCAAAGAGTGATAAAGCTCCCTGATGTCTCCTGCGGTATTTCTTGCCAAATTTGCTCCAATTGTCGGGCTAAGTTTTCAACATTCACTGGTAGATTCAGTCGCCTTCCCATCATATCCCAGACATGTTCGATTGGAGAGAGATCTCGCTGGTCAAGGAAATGTTTGACAAGCTGTAAGACAGTTCATAGCAACACGTGCCGTATGTTATCTTGTTGAAAAATGAAGCCGGGGACTGCAAAACGGACGGTAGCATAACAGGTCTCAGAATGTCGTCGACGTATGGCCATGCTGTAAATGTGGCTCTAATGACGACCAAAGGAGTCCGGATATCAAGGGAAATGGCATCCCAGACCACAACTCCTGGTTGTGGGCCTGTGGGGTGTGCAATAGTGAAAGCAGGATCGGCACATTGCCCTCGTCGTTTCCAAACATGTCTTCATTGATCGTCAGTACATAGTTGGGAGCGGGATTCGTCACTAAGCACTATATGTCCTCAGTCAGCATCATTCCAACCTGATCCGGCCAAGCAACATTATAATCTGGCTCGACATTGTACAGGAGTGAATGGCAGGGGGCGTAGTGGTCAGTACGAGCTAACTAATTCGCTTTATCAGCCGTCTATGAAGTGTCATGGTGGTTACTCGTGTGCTGGTCATACGTCTGATGGTTGATAACGATGAATCAGAAGCTCTGACAATCACTCTGTTCTCCCTATCTGCTGTGTCCCTAGGTCGACCGTTATTATCATGACGCTGAAATATGCCATTGTCCACCCATTCTTGCCAGCATCTTCCAATCGACGCATCGCTTCGACCCATATGACGAACGATTCTCCGATTTACCCAACCTGTTTCTTACAATCCAATGGTACGACCTCTTTCAAACTATGACAGTTGCTCATAATGAGCTCGAATCCTGCGGTGAGGCCTTTTTTCTGTCATTGAAAGGTATCCAAAATTGCAAATAGAATATCGGACCATCAAAATGAGAATCTCTTTTTATATACACCTGCTGAGTGCGCAGTTCAGATGCGCTGTAGATCCCTCTATCCTTTCATTGGACATCAAATTTAAATTTTAACCTTGCATGTTCGGGCCAAATATCTTTGTATATGAAATTTCATTACAATCCGGCAACTCTTTCTTGGTGCGTCATTTTTTTTGTTATAGTATATATATATATATATATATATATATATATATATATATATATATAT